>MDKI01028376.1:0-25216 GCA_005239505.1 Nicotiana paniculata | reverse complement strand
AAAACCTTCAAAACTCGGATTGGACCGGACCAAAGACCCCAGGCGTTAAGCCCCAAACGCCCATCTATAGACTGGGCAGTCCTGGCGTTAGGGCTCTAACGCCCAGCTATAGCCTGGTATGACCAGGCTTTATAGCTCAAACGCCCGACTATAGCCCGGGTCACTCCTTTTTGACTCTTGAGCGTATTTTTGACGTTTATGCATCCATTTAGCTCGGCTTCCATCTCCAATTCACCTACACATGAAATATACTCCATTATGCACATATGACGTGTATTTCTATCACAAACGCGCATAAAATGTAAGGTACATAATGCTTAGAACCATGAATTCTAGCCACGCATCAGTTGTACTCCGAATGAGGTGGAGTCTTACCGATCCTTCGCTGAACGCTAACCTTGTCTACCATGAGGGCTCGGCAATCTGATTATCTATAACTGCAGGCATGAATGCAGCGTCCCCAATAAAAAAACATCAATACGAATAATGTATTGAGTATGTAAGGAAGAATTGAAACATAACAATCAGTCAACATTAATTAAAGACATATAAGAATCAACCTGAATCTCTGAAGTGCCACGGTATATGCATACTTATTATACTTATATACATAATACTTCTTTTTGAATCTATTATCCATATCGTATGATGCATGGCTGCCCAACTGATGAGTGGTAACTACCCGATCGGCCATAGCCCGGTGATAAATGTATGACTGCCCAACCGGCCATAGCTCGGTGGTAAATGCATGACTGTCCGACCGGCCATTGCTCAGTGGTAAATGAATATGCATGATTGCCCAACCAGTGCTAAATAATGATACATAACTGCCCAACAGGTGGTAACTGCCCAACCGGCCGTAACACGGTGGTAAATGCATGAAGATGCATGTACATGTATCACTATATTATAAACATTAACATTTCTATCATATACCTCGTTAGGGACTTAGGGACATACTTAGACATGCTTGAATATCACTTTACCGGAATGAGTAACATATGAATCCTTAACTGCTAAGAGTAGAGCCACTTATGGAATAGCATTACGTTCACGTATCGTTACTTGGATCATGCCAAAAGAAAGAAGGAATAGCCTTAACATACCCGAGTCGATTCTCTTCCCAATACCTCTAACACACATCATTTGCGAAGAACACGTAATGGTGGATCGAATTAGGAAAAATCCGTATGATATTCTTGATAAAGATTGTACCATGCTTTCTTAGAATCGAAATTCAAGTTGCTACTACCTTATGAAGTCTCGTATGAATTTGTCGTAGCTTCGTCCATAACTTAGAAAATTTTAGCAAATCATCTCATGTTATACCCACAGATGTTATCAAACCTAATTGGAAGGATTTCTACTTAGAGAACTGTTGAAGTTACGGCCCAAGACATTGGTGACTCACAACTGGAAGCCATGTCAAATCTAATATTCTCTAATATTGAAAGGATACATACAAGGATCCATGTAATATAAGATTTTGTAGTGGTCTACAATATATATCTTTAGAAGAGGTAAAACATCATTCCCAATGAGGAGTAAGAAGGAAAATCATTTCTCACAATCACAAGTGAGTGAATACTCCATATACTCTTCTGAATCCCAAATTCATAAAGAGAACCACAATCCCCACCTAAATACACGTTAATGCTTATCAAGCATGCTTATTCCCAAAATGTGACACCACCTCCTTCATACACATTAGCCATACTTGACTTAATTGTCTTGGTCCCATTTGGATAAAATAACTTTTACACTTATCCACTTAAATTAATATTTAACCATTTACCCACATAATAAACAATTATCTCAAATTACTTAAAATACTACTCACTTTTAACACACATTATACACTTTACTATCATGGTCATGTGGTACCATATAAAATAAATACATACACTACTATTTTATTAAAATATCCATGTAAAAATATATATATTTTCTCAACTTCTAATTTTCCTAATCTCATATAAAGAGTACAAATTTTCGTACGCTTAATTCTTAAAATGGTAAAAAGATAACCTTCTTTTCTTGTGAGAAAATAATTTCTATCTTTACAATAAATAAAATCTCATAAATTTTTCATATTATGTGTATAATTTAAAATATATTCGAAAGTAGTAATATTAATAACTATATAAAATCATATTTTTCAAACTTTTTACAAAAATTTTCCACTCAATATAAATACCATATCAAAATGTATCTAACGGTATCAAGGTTGTTTAACTTACGGGGTCTTATGGTCACAAATCCTCTGTAGAAAAGTACGGATGTAACATAACAACTGGGCAACATGTGATGAAGGAAGACATGTGAGAAGTGTTAGGCAGTGGTTCCATTTCTAGAAGGCCAGGTGTAAGAAGCGAAAGTCAAGTAGTTTCTTAAAAGAGTGAGTTCGACCGAAGTGGGAAAGTGGAAGCATAGCATATAAGTTCTGTGGTAAGATAGTTGCACACCTTGAGGAGAAGGTTAGAGCAATTTGAGAAATTTAGTGGAGGGTGATTGGGTCCACGGGCTTAAATTGAAATATTGGCTATTTCGGCGGAAGATCGGATACAATAGGGAGAAGTTGTTCGATATGAAGAAGGATGTAATATAGCTGTGAATTAGAAGATATTGTCACGCATTTGGTAGATGTCCACGAGGATCGGACAGACTAGTACAGTTGTTAAACGAGAACAGGCGTAGGATGTGGTATTGATGTCGTAGAGATTGTGCAGTACAACGTCGTTGGAAGGTGTCAGTAATTTTTGCAGGTGGTTTATCTTCTGTGAGAAGGTCAGTGGTTGCGTGGTTGGCGGATTTTTTGCTAGGGATTTTACTGACTATTCAGCAAGGTGTCAAATATGAGAATGGAGTTAATGAATCAGAGTGCTTGTGAAATGATAATGGAAGGATTTCAAGGAGTTTGGCAGGTTGGTTATGCAGGATCATGTCAACAATGAAGGAAGATTCTTGGTGAGTTCCAGATTTGTGTAATAGCGGCTTCAGGCTAAGTGGGAGAGTTCCACCGCCTACCATTGGGTTGCATGGTTATCTATTGGTGAAAATTCTGGTTATCGCCATATTAGTGGGTTATTACAGCTAAGGGAAGAAGACATGAGTGGTAATTGAGCATGGGATTTGATAAGTGTGTGCAAAGGTTGGCCTCATGGAATCAGGTTTAGGCTTTGGAAAGATTCAGGATTTATGCTTAGTACAGAGATGATTTGCAAGGCAAGTTGGTCAGTTGGGTGCTTTATCAAGATGAGTGTTCATAGCCAGCAGAGCCTTGGAGTTGATTATATTCGGGACCAAGCCAGAGTGGGTGACTCTCAACAATGGACCTAGTAGATCCAAAGGTTAGAAGGTGCTGTCTAAGGATTTCAAGCCCACGGTATGGTTAAGAATCGAGCTTTTTGCAGCGGAATTTTGAGAAAGGGAATATGGTTGGAGTGTTCTATGTTATCTTCAGCGTGCAAAGTAGCATTGGGAGGAAAAAGGAGAAGATAATTTCGGGTTCATAGAAGGGTTATCGGAATGGGTATGCCAGTCGAAGACGTGAAGGAGCGTGCAAGGAGAGCATGAAATGGTTCATGGGTCTAGAGACGAAGTTTGTTCGTGGAATGAAGTCACTCAAAGTGAGTGCGAATTGGATTAAGGATAAGATGGGTTGTGTTATATGAGCTTATGGAAGGTTTAATTGAATCTTACTGCGATATTGTGGCGGTGTTAGCGTATGGTCATTGTGCGTTATTGTTCATCTTGATCTATGGCTTGAGCAAAGTGGGGGAAGTCTGCTGTCGATAAGTTGATCGCGAGGCTAAGTGTCATAACAATTTTAATTTGAGGTATACGGGTGAGTTAGTCATGTCCTGCATAGGTGGAGTTGAGAATGACGCGAGTAATGGAAATTTTGAAAAGTTAGAGGTCAGCCATGGTGGAATTGCCGCAATGGCGACAATAATCAGTCATTTCAGCATGATTAGTTATGCATGTGAGTTGTGACGGTGCGTGCGAGTGATTGTCATCCGCCGTAATTGATTTTATTTAGGAGCATTCGAGTTTTATGGCCTGTCATGTGTAGGCGGATCCTGGAAGGATTGTGGTGCTATTTTGTATTGGCATGTTAGGTGCAACGAGCGGTATGAAATTTGGAAGCGAGGATCAAGGTTTCGGATTGGTGTTGACAAGGATGTCACGAGCTCGGATGAGAAAGGAAAGGGATTTGGATGTTTAGAGTAAGCTGGTATCGTCTTCAGCGTCACCTGAGATCGGTGGTTGTGTAAGAGGCTTTGCGTTCTGGTTGCAGGTTTCTTGGTTGGCTTTGCAGCATTTGTGCGGTCGGTGGTGTGGATGTGCAGACTTGTTACCTTGTGTAGAAAGTCATGGAAGTGTATTCCACGCGAGGATTGTATAAGGGTGGCATGTGGTCACTTGATTGGTTGAAGGTTTGAACCAAGTATGGGGATGTGGTAAGAAGGCTTATTTGAGAGTTTATGCCTGGGGGGCGCTCGGTTCATTTGGTTATGGATTGTGGGAGTTTTCCCGGCTATGATGGTTGTTCTTGCGTGTTATGAGAAAAGTGGGTTATTATGGACCCAGGTAAGGCTATTAGCCTAGTTCGGCATGAGCAGAATCGGCTCGAGGTTTGTGGATGGGTTTAAATATGATTATGGGCTCCCTATGAGTCAGATGTGTTCATTTCAGTATGGCGCTTTTCATGAAGGGGTATTAGAACATCAGATGTTGTTCCATCTTCGTTCAGTTCAGGTAATATTTTGTTGTGCCGTGTGAGTTGTGAAGACGGCTTGATAATTTCTTATGTGTTGAGGTTCCGCATAGTGATGATGATGTGTGAGCAGGATAGGTTTTGAGATTCAGAGTATATATATCGCACCTCAGTTGTGCTTGAGTTTTGTAGCATATGGCTCTATCAGTATCCCCAGGATGGCATTATGTACTTAGCGTGCTTGTGACCGATATTCGATATTTTGTGGTAATGAGCAGTTTAGCTCGGTATGTATATCCTTATGTAAATTTTATGTGTGGATCGAGTGGCACGCCGCCACGGGTATTTTATTTGGATCGGGTTGCACGCCGCAACAGAGTGATGTTGAGTAAGGTTCCCCATATTTATTTTCTTGGGTTTTGCTTCTTATTTTCTGAGGAAGGTCCATATTAGTTGTGTGAGTTGAGTAGTCCTTTCCAGAGTCATTTCTTTATGTATCATGTTCGAGTTGTGGCCTATTGGCGCATTGTGGCATCAGGTGAGACTGGTGGCCATGTCTGGGGTGACTTGTTATCTGAGCAGTTCATGCTGGGTGAGACGAGATTATTGGACCAGGGATCAATGTGATAAGATTATGTGAAGTATATTAAAGGACAAATACCATTATTTGGTTCATAATGAGGTGATGATTCTAGTCAAGAGGAGAGATTCAATGATTTGTTGACTCTGCAGTTGGTTATGAATTTTTACACATCTCCTTCGTTGCGGTGGTATCGCAAGCGTTATAGCAGGACCTATATATAAGTCATGAGGTGCATTGGGAGCATCAGATTAGTGGAATTTTGGCTATTAAGGTCAGGGAATGTCGTTATGGTTAAATGATGAGCTATGCGGTGTATGATGTTAATTCAGCAGAGGCATGCAATCATATTCTGGTACCTCGTGTAGTGGTTAACTCGGTGTTCATGTATTGGAAACAGGCCTGGCAGAGGATTTCGGGTGTTGGAACTGGGTTCTGAGCTTATTGTATGGATAGAAGAAGACATATTCGTATTTGATCGAGCTAATGTACTCAGCTGAGTGATGGTAGCACAAGTAGGTGCACGAGGTGTTAAACAATGATTTCAGACAACTCCAGAGCAGTTCTTAGCATGTTCGAGGGCGAACGCATGTTTAAGTGGGAGAGAATGTAATGACCCGACCGGTCGTTTTGAGCTTTAGCTCATCGTTCGACAGTTTGAGGCGGTGAATAGCTTCGTTTCAGGTATTATGACTTGTAGGTGTGGTCATAATTGAATTCGGGAAGTTCGGCGTCAAATTGGAAGGAAAATTCTCGTTTCGAAAGCCTTGAGTTGGAAGAATTGACTAAGATTGGAATTTTGAGTAAATGACCTTAGAATCAGGATCTGAAGGTTCCAGCAGGTTCGTATGATGATTTCGGACTTGGGCGTATGTTCGGATTGGGTTTTGGATGACCCGGGAGCGTTTCGGCGCATATTGTAGAAGTTATCATTTTAGAAGAAATTTCATAAGTCTGGGTTGAAGTGCAATTCAGTGTTATTGATGTCCGTTTGGGATTCTGAGTCAGAGAATAGCTCCGTATAATGATTCTGGAGTTAGGAGTGCGATCGGAAGTGAATTCGGAAGTCCGCATGTCATTTTGGAGTCATTTGGCTAAAGTTAGAAATTTGAAGGTTTTTAAGAAATCCAACCGGAAGTGAAAACTTTGATATCGGGGTCAGATTCCGATTCCGAAAGTTGGAACATGTCTGTAATGTTGAATGTGACTTGTGTGCAAAATTTGGGGTCAATCGGACGTGATTTGATAGGTTTCGGCATCGAATGTAGAAGTTTGAAATTTCAAGTTCATAAATTGAATTGTGATGCAATTCATTGTTTCGATGTTATTTAATGTGATTTGAGGAATCGAGCAGGTCCGCATTATGTTTTGGAGCAGGTTGGTGTTATTGGACGGGGTCCCGGGGGCCTCAGGTGCATTCCGGGTGGTTAACGGATCGAATTTGGAGTTGAGGAAGGGCTGAAGCATCTAGTGTCTGGTGCGATCGCACCTGCGCAATAAGGGCCGCTGGTGGGGCTTTGGCGTCGCATATGCGGAATTTGGCTAGCGTGGCTGGGGGCGCAAGTGCGAGGTTATTTCCGCACCTGCGAAGGCGCAGATGCGGAAAAGGAAACGCAGGTGCGGGGCCTGACTGTGAAGGAGGAAGCCGCAAGTGCGGGTGCTTGGACGCACCTGCGGGCGCGCAGGTGCGAAGCTGGAGGCCGCAGGTGCGGAGGTCGGGTCTGGGCAGTGTGTATTTAAAACCGAGGTCTTGGCTCATTTGCACTTCATTTCTTCAATGGAAGGCGATTTTGGAGCGATTTTGGAGTGGTATTTCCAGCATCTTCCATAAGGTAAGTGATTTCTTCCCATCTTGAGTTAAATACTTGGATTATATACGGATTAGTGAAGATTTTTTTTTTGAAATTATAGGATTTGGAAGAAAACCTAAAATTAGTATTTTGGGGATTTTGACCACGAATTTGGGCATGAAATTGAAAGAGGATTATATATTTGAATTCGTAAAGTTATGGGTAATCTTTATCTTCGGAAAATTTTGGAATCGGGGCACGTGGGCATGAGGGTATTTTTGTCAACTTTTCAAGCGGAGTTGGGAATTGTTATAAGTATTAGAGTATATTTCATTGGTTTGCTCGTTATATGGATAGTTTTTGGGCGTGGTGAACCAATTTGAGTCGTCGAAAGGGCTTGGAAGCCGGTTATGAATCTTCAGAGTGAGGTAAGTCTCCTTTCTAACCTTGTAAGAGGAAATTGTCCCCATAGGTGAAATAATTAAATATGTGCTACTATTTGTGGGGGCTACGTACACATGAGGTGACGGGAGTCCTTGCGTAGCTACTATTATGCTTATATCCGGGTAGTTTAGGACCCAAAAGCATATTTTAATTGCCGTATTTGTAACTTTACCGATGAATTTGAAATGTTTTAACCTTATCGAACTTGGCATATTTTCTAGAAATGATTTAAATATTATTTTTGTGACCATGAAAAGAGAAATTTATTTAATTTCTTGGGTAATTGTTTTCCCGATACAATCGAGGTGGACTGTTTGAATGTGTTTGCTTGTGTGTGACTGCTTCGCAATTTATATTTTGCGAGTGGGGTGATTTTTTCTACTACTCTCATGGGAGCGGGTCGTACGCCACGGTAGGTTAATAGATGCATCTATGGTTCGCGCCGTGCGACCCTTCGGCAGTGCACAATTTACTTTATGTTTGTTCGGGCTGTCGACCCTCGGCATTTTCTGCGCATGATATTTGCTGGTTACCATCTGTGATTTGAACTGTTGAATTGCCTTAAGATATAAGTTACTAATTGAAATGACGGAAACTAAGATTTATAATTTATGGAAGAAGTTGTTATTTCCTATCATTATTTATTAGTTACCTATGATATCCATGCTTAGTCACCCTTGATTTCATTAAATTGACCTCTAACAAGTGTCAAATTCGATCTCTCGTCACTACCTCTTCGAGGTTAGGCGAGATACTTACTGGGTACACGTTATTTTCGTACTCATACTACACTTGCTATGAATTTTGTTGCACAGGTACAAGTATATCTAGTTGCCCGCTCGACGCAGTGGTGTGGCTATTATGGGGACTTAGGTGAGCTGCTCCTCTCGATACGACCCGCAGCCGGCAGAGTCTCCCTCAGATGTATAGTACTGTATTTTTTATTTCTTTGTCTAGTTTGTACTCCGGAAAAATATTGTATTACATGTATACTTCCTAGAAGTTGCTCATGCACTTGTAACACCGGGTTCTGGGATGATTTTGGGATGTATTTGTTAATTAAATTGTTAAAACATCGCTATTTAGTCGATAAATTTTATTGACCGTTATAAAATGAAATGAAAATTAACAATTTCAAAATACTAAAATGGGAATTTTAATTAACTATTTATTGTTCGCTTGCCTGACGGTGGTATCCGGTGCCATCACGACCTTAATAGATTTTGGGTCGTGACACGCACTATTATCAATAGAGAGGTATTTGTTCCATATTAATACCATACTAATTGTTCTAATTTACTGACGTGGCTGGGAAAAAAACTAACGTTGCTTAAAAAATATAAAAGGTACCAGACGATTTCTGGACACACCTGAGCTCGAACTCACAACCTTATGACCCCTCTTTACCACTTTCGCCTTCCAATTATGTTTCAAATGGGTTCATTTTGCACAATATAATTTCACATAAAATTAACACTTACAAATAATAAAAAATTTCGACAAAGCGGATTCACTTGAACCTACTTGCTACAATGTGAGTCCGCTCCTCATAAGAATTTATTATATAAATATATACAGACTTTAAAACTTGTGCACAACCACAAAATCATTGATATGGCATTATATTGTAATAGTGAAAAAAGTTACTCACCTTAAAAAGTTCGTCTAATTTCCAGGCAACTCTAGTCTTTTTTCAAATTTTTATTCTAGCGCCAAACTTATTCTATAGCGCCAAACTTATTCTAGCGCCAAAACTATTCCATCCAAAAAGAGGGTCTATTCCGAATTTTTATTTTATTGATACTAATTTTTCTCCCAACTGATTTTTGAGTACAAGGAGGTTGTCGATTCCATTCAAAATGTGAAAGTGTATAGTTTCCCAAACTTTAAAGGTTAAGGGGGCAAACTGAATTTTACTCGAATTTTGATGCAAATATAGAATTTTCATACAAGTAAAGCGTTACTGTCTTACATAACACTAGAGGTTCCTTCTTTAATTAACACCAGGGGCGGATCTATGTAGACACGAAGGGATGATCCGCCACCCAGTTGCGCGGGTAAAATTTCATATGTATACTATTTATTTCATCCAAAAAGAATTTAAATAAAGAACGAGTGGCACTTGGAAGACCAAAAGTGATTGTGGTTGCCATGGCTTGAGGTGCAGCCTTTTCAGGCGCAAGACCTGTGATCGAGACTTATTTTACGCTTTTAGTATTCTAGTTTTTCTTACCCTCTTTGACCCCACTTTGCCCCTTTTTTATCTTCTTTTTTTCTTGTCTTTTTCTTGATTTCTTTTACTTTTTTCACCTTTGTAACTCTCTTTGTGCAATTCTTTTTTTATTATTTATTTAAATTATAAAGTTATGTCTGCTTTTTTCTATTTTCTAGATCTCAAAATTTTCATTTGAATTTAATTTTAGTTATTTTCTTTTTTATCTATCTACTTTGTTTTTCCTTGATCTAAAAAAAGACCAAACTCAAACGAGTTTTATGCATCGGTTATCATCTATTTATTTATGCATCAAAAATTTTGTAAAGCAAACTGAATTAATTTCAAAATGCATCGAATCAAAAGAAAGTGAACTAATACAAAACGAGTCGAACAAATATACATTCCAATTAAATCCCTTTGATAAGTGATAAGTTTAAAATAAATCTGATGGCACTCGCAATAAACAAATTCTGAATCCGCCTCCAATTAACACAATATCTTGAATTTCAATTACGCACTAAGTAAAAATCCCAACACTGGCTCCCATTCTAGTAGGAGTGTCTTATAAACGCTTGGGGGAACAATGTAGAGAAAGTTGAGTTTTTGAAAGTCACAAGCAACCAATAAATTCCATAGCAAGGCAAGTGAAACACCGCCAAGCAAAAGTACCTGCCATTGCACGTAAGCAATAAGCATTAGATTCAGTGGAAGAGTGAACTAAAAAATGTACAAAATTTACAAGTCTTACGTACCATAGAGGAGCCCACGGTGTTGAAAGTTCCAAGAAGGGGTAGGGCCACCTTAGAGAAATACACAATATTCCTATTCAGAGTTCTCATGTAATACGTTTCAAGGATAAACAATAGTACATGTGTTTTACTTTATGTGAACTTAATTAGCATGCTTGGAGTTTAACAAAAAAATGAATTCTTTTAAAAGTTTTTGGTCTTAAATATGGCATAAGATTTATATGGTTACACCATTTGTGTAGTTGTGAATGCTTATTACAAGTTATAATTGAAATCCTAAAAAAGAAATAATTGAAACAGAAAAATTACATTCTATTCTTCATGCAAAAATACATGTATAGTAGGAATGAATAGTATATTATTAATACCAAATTAAACCGCAGGCATGTATAAGCCACTGAAAAATGACATAACAGCAGCTCCACAACACAAAATATGCAAGCCCCGCCCAAGGTAATGGCTGCAAATTAAGTGTACTCAAATGAGCCGGAAATGTTTTAAAAAAAGAGGCTCTAAAAACAGAAACTGAACAATGTTGTGTGCATGTCTTACCAGGCTGTTGAGGAAGGTATCAATCACAAGGAAAATAATGTTGAGAGAATGCATGCCACCCATTAACTATCAGGCAAACAACAACAAGATGACTGTAAATGTACTCAAGAATAAAATCCTTAATTAGACCTAGTGCTAATGGATGGATAGCTGTATGATATAGTATATATTTTGATCATAATACTAATATTAATAGAATATTTAAGACATCAATTAATAAGATTCTTGAAATATGGAACTTGAACAATATCGCACAACATTTATCATCAATTTTCTATATTGCCATTAAACAACTTTAGCAGCATATAAGATAAAAGAAGTAATGAAGTTCAGATAAACTGAACCTACCCTCACTGGGATCAGTAAGGTTAAGCCCCTCATATTACTTATTTATTTATTTTCTTAGTACACAGAGCATTTTTATTAAATTTTAAAGGACAGTGGAAAGAAAAAATTGAAAAAATGAAAGAAATGAAAAGAAACTTGAATATTGAAAAGAAAAAAAAAGGGCAAGTTCATTACTAATTAAGGAAAGAAGCATGTATACCAGGTTTAGTTGCAGATGTGAATTTGAGGAGAAGGGTAGTATAATGAACCAAAATATGATGTCTGTAAGAATTACTGAACCTGCACAAGTCTGTTCAGGTAATTAAGATATTCAGTGAATTAGAAAACAAGCAGGACATTTGATGCGTAATGCATTCACAACATATATTATATATACTGTAGAACACTGGACTTACTACACCTGACAACAATATTGCTACAATGATGATGTTGCAAAAATTTCTTCCTTTTTTTGTATGTAGTACTACAACGCTTTTGTCCTATTTTTTTTATTTCATTATTATTATTATTATTATTTGGAGATCAATTCGAATCGTTATCAAATTTATCTTGAATATTGCTCCGCATATAGTCCATCAAATTCTATTTTATTTTGGTAAGGGAAATCCGCAGCCGCTACAACCTCTGCCATCGCCTCTGTCCTTCGGGTGTCAGCACTTTGTGCGCACAAGGTAAACCTCCCCTTGTGTAATAGCTTGCAAACCACACAGGGGATGTAAATCGCACTAGGCAAAGGCTGTGCGACAGGCTCAACCCAAAAGGCATTGAAAGGAGATTCGATCCCACGTCATCTCCAAACCAACTGGGCAAACCCCGAAGGGTTATCCATCTAATTCTTGATCAGGGACTAATATTTACCTGATACGAAATTTGTAGCACGTAACTCCAAAAGGTTGCTCGTTGTGGTACTGTGTCTTCATTGTAATGTTGGCCTTGCAGCTTGAATATACTCTTGTAATTGGTCTTTGCCTTGTTGTCAATCTCATGACCAGTCCTTGTATAGACACCATCCTTGGGCAGAGAATTAATGTCTTCAATTACGTCGCCAGGACGTGGAGCTAATTTGTTCGAGTAGTAGCGTACACATCCATATGCAGATATTATGGTTCCAATCTACATTTAAATTAGTTGCAGAGGGCGACAATTAAAAAAGACAATGCAGTTTAAAGTGATTAGGCGAAGCAGAGAGCTCTAGACTTGGTTATTCTGAAAATTGCTAAAAATATTAATTAAGAGTATTAAGAGGTCTCAGACCAATATATAAGTGGTGATGGAAATAATCATTGCTTAATTATATTGTCGATATTTTACTTACTGCAAAATAGACGATTAGCAACGTAAAAGTCCACCTACATTCGAATTTTAGGAAAAATTATTAGATTTTGGGCAAAGACAGACTAATCAAATCTCAATCGCAACTAGTAAAACACAAATATGGTTGAAAGCGATACAAACGTAAAGAACTTACTCGGTATAATAGACAAAGATGGAGTAGTTGTAAAGGAGGACATCCCAGGTTAAAAATATGCAGAGAACAACTAAAGATACAAAACGCGTAGCCAATAGCCAAGCAGGGTGAATTCCTCGCCAACAACTACTTGACAAACTCGACGGTTGGCAGCCCTGCAGGGGCAAAAGAATCTCATGACGACCAATAATGTTGTGGTCGTCAATACGATCACCATTAAGTTTTTGGTAATGCTGTTGCTTAATTTTGCAGCATAGCACGTAAAGAGCGCCAAACATGGCAATGCCTACTATCCCGAAACAAATAAAATCATACCACTGTATCAAAATTCCTGCCATAGCTAGCTAGCTAGCTGCAGATCGATACGCTGCGTGAGCTCCAAATTATATCTATAGCCATCGCAAAATTTAACATATTTATATAATTAGGGAGAAGGAAGACTATCTGGTGGTACAGTAGCATGTTGTTCTTGTTTCATGTAGCTTCGTACGACTGGTAGCTTTGACCAGGGGTGGAAGAAGATTCGCCCGAACCCCCTTAGTCAAAAAATTACTCTGTATATATAAAGCAAAATCTGTTTTTTACCTTTATATATTAAGTTTTGAATCCCCTTGACACAGCCCAAAATTGTAGTTTAGTGGTCAAGGGGGTTCAAAACCTTTGTAAGGTCATAGGTCCAATTTCCACTAATTTTTAAAACTTTTTTCTCTTTGAACCCTCTTCGCGGAGATGCTGCCTCCGCCACTGGCTTTGACCCGCCGTTTGACAGCAAAACTTTAGCTTGCTTTACTTCTCGTTTCTTTAATAAACCCATCAGTATTCTTTTTTTCAAACTAAAATCTAGTACGTATAAATCAATTTATGGTATGTTATGATGCTATGACGTCGAACAAAGTTGTATATGCACGCAATTAGAAAGAGGAAACTGTGCTGCAATAGCATTTGTGTGCGCACCTACGGTATTGAGGAGTACAAGCTAAGGGAAAGACAAAGTAAGAATTAACAAGAAAAACTAAGGTCTCGTCAAAAGAATAAGAGAAATGGAGAACACTTCGGAGTCACCTACAGCAGATGGATGACCAACAACGACTATTTTCTCTCCCACACCCTCTCTTTTTTTGAGGGACATCTTCATATCGGAAAATTGAAGGCGGAAACACACACACACACACACACTATATATGCAAGGAAAAGGGAAAGTTAATTACGACGATGTGTGTGTTGAACGGACCACAACTTAAAATGCTTCAATGGTGAATTTACTAATTGAAAATTAGTTGTTATATACAGCTAATAAAATGAGATACATGTTCCATACAACAAAGACCACCGAACTGAGCCCATTCTCTTTGCCAACCAATTTTATGTACAGAAAGAAAAAACATCCATAAAGGTTGGCCTTTATCCCTGCAGAATCATCTAAACTCAACGGCTTCCACTGTTGTCCAACCAACTCTGTAAGCTGCACAAGGCTTCTGCAGAGAAGCTGCAGCATCTTAATCGCCTCTGTCGTGACTGTGATGGTTCAGAATGATCAATGGAAGTAAAGCAAACAATTACCACAGTAAGATTGTCGAAAGTATTGAGCCGCAGGGCCTCCATGACAAGATCCTTGGCACACTGTTCAGGATCATCATGCCGTCTCAGACCACGACGTACAAGATTAACCGCTTGTTGACTTGACATAACATCCCAGATCCCATCACAACCAATTATAAGGAATTCATCATCCTCGCTCAAGATAATCTGTCGGAATTCAGGCTCCGCTATCAGAGGAGAGGCAGAGCCACGAGGCAGCTTCATGTCCCAGTCCCCTAAGGCCCTAGTCACTGATAGGACACCATTGAGATAGCCATCGTCAATAAATCCGCCCAACTCTTCGACACGCCTTCTCTCCGATACATAATTCGGTCTATGGTCTTGAGACATATTAATTGCCTCTCCCTTATGGCAAAGAACTGCTCGGCAGTCTCCCACATTTGCCACCATTAGAAGCCTAGAAGAGGACAGTAGCAGTTTAGTTAACAACAATACAGTAAAAAATTGCAGGTTCCCTCATAGAACAGAATCAAATCCTATGGTCCTCCCTAGCTCCCTGCAATTTCTCAAGTTCTATAGTCATCTGTGGTTCAATACTTGGCAAAGCAATTCTGCGGAACTCAAAAATAAAGACAGGTTGACTCTCATCCATCAAACAGCGTCCTCGACTAAGGAATGAATAACTTATACTACCCGCTTAAAGAACTGAACACCGTATGATGCGGCTAGAGTGCCAGGAAATAAGATTGAGAACATAATAGGGCTACAAGTGAGACCCAGAGGCAATCATGAACATGACCATTTTTGTACAAAAGGAGAAGCATTTAAGTGCGAATACATAATATTAAAAATTTACCTTCCCAATACCAGAGCTGTCAATGCAGTAGTTCCAGAGGAACTACTCACATTACACTCATCAGCCAAAGCAAGGTCAGCAAGAAGAAACCCTTCTCTTAGAGAATTTTTCACCTCTTTTAAAAATGCGTCATCAACTTCTGATGTCTGAGGGAAATTGGCATCCTCAAAAAGGAATCTGAGAACATGTTTTCTCACATAAGCTGCTGCCTCAGGTCCTCCATGACCATCAAATACCTACATAGTGAGCACGAATCAGTTAGACAAGCTCCCCAGTGACCAACGTATAGCGTTTCAGAAGTGAAAATTACCCCATAGAAGGCACAAGGCTGAGGAAACCTGACTAGGGAGCCTAGATGTTCGGAAAGATCATCTATCCTTATATGCTCATCTTCCATGAACCTCCGTGGGCCAATATCTGCAAAACTACCTGAACGAATGCTAGGAACGAACTGCAAAGTTGTAGTATCTGGGGATTTAAAATCCTGAAAGAAAGAATTGATAGACACACATCATCTCACAAATGACAAAAGAAGGTTTAATACCGAGCTCTAATTATAATGTACATATTTCACACCAATATTGTTGAACATTGAGAAAAGGTACATCAGCTGAATACACTTAACTTTAAAGGAAGCTCCACAAGTGGAGGGATTCCTCTCTTCCACTCAAAAAGAATAAAAAAATTAACTGGTCATAACAGGCTTCACTCCGCACATGATGTGGCTGAACAGTATAGCAACACAATTAACCAGAACATGGACCTCTAGGCTAACACTAGTGTGGATTCTTGTCATTATGAAAATCAAGCTTGGTCCTAAAATACTTCAATCTAGCAATGTCTCTGATATGTTTCAAAGTATCTTAACCTTGAGAAGAGCTCAAAATGACATGGCATGGTTCATATGCAAAGGTAAATCTGGAACGGAAGGATGAACACCATAGGAGAACAGACCTAATCCATCTCCTCTTACCCTGCAGGTCATCTGTCCCCCCTCCACCCCCCAACCACCCCCAAAAGAAAAACTTACTTTACCTTTTGGTTTCAAAGAGACATGTATCAGTAACTCTGTACTCCTGTCCCGAATTGCAATATACATAGTATTCTAAATAAATTTGGTTTTCTGGCCTCAACTGTTCCAGAAAAATCAAAACCACAACATACTTAAATGCTATGACAATCATTGTTGAAAATATCCTACACTTTTCCCCTCCCTCCACCGAAAACATTTCAAGAAGAAAGATGTCAGAAATGAGGAAAAAAGTTGTGAATGCCTAGAGAATGCTAATAAAAAATGAGAAGAAACATGTCCATGCTTGAGAATGCCAAGGCAAACTTTTTCTAGTAGACCAATTGAAAGCACAAGATTAAACGTTTTGAGTGGACTTCTATCATCACAATGTTGTGAAAATGCAACCTTAAAAAGCCGCTGATCGAACTAAGAGAACGAGAACAATTTCAAAGAAATAAAGAGAAAAACTGATATCCATGCAAATGAGCTTTACAAACTATATCTCAACACATTTTACTGTTGCAGAGAGAAGGTAGCTCCACTTTATCAAAGAGTCAAGCTACTTCTTGCCTAATTAATATGTTCATTAACAGTTAGATACCTTATGAACTGCATTGAAGTGCATCGTTCCCTGTTATTGGGAAGAGGCTCAATAAGTGACCTTTACAGTGTATAAGGCTAACACTATGGCTTAGCCTAATTAAGCACACAAAATTAACACTTAAAGGAGCTTCACGGCAATGTTTCAGCACAGATTTCCCTATTGTAGAAGAAAGGCCTAGTAGGTCCCCTTATACAAGAGTCAAGCAACCGCTTTGCCTAATTAGAATACAAGGAGCTTTACAAGCAACATTTTAAAGCATAAATTTCCTCTTTGAACACCAAGAAACATTCTATGCTTTGTGTAGTTGCCATCCTCCAAACGCCACTGGAAGCTTTCCTTAGAGGCATCCTAACTATATAACTATAACTATTAACTATAACTTGGGCAAAAGGCGGAAAGGCGGAAATTTTGTGCGTAGTGGTTATTGTTATGTTCAGGTTATTCATTGAAGCTAGAATGATTGCCCAAGTTTTTCTGTAGGTATTGTGACATGCTAGACCTTTTTTTGGTTATGACCGAGAAATCCATCTGGGGCCAAACCTTATGACAGTTGCCAC
Organism: Nicotiana paniculata; assembly: GCA_005239505.1. Classification (NCBI taxonomy): domain Eukaryota; kingdom Viridiplantae; phylum Streptophyta; class Magnoliopsida; order Solanales; family Solanaceae; genus Nicotiana; species Nicotiana paniculata. The sequence continues at coordinate 7,782 of MDKI01028376.1, read as the reverse complement.
CTTCGAACTTCGGGGCCAAACCTTATGACCAACTGCCTTCAAAACTCGGGGATATGGGTCCTCTTCCCTTCTCCGCTTAAATACCAAGCTAAGTTCCCATGCCGTAGGGCTCGAACCTATGACCTAAGTCACAACCTTTGCAGACATACCCAAGACTTTTTCTCATGTAATGACTATTATGATACTATGAAAGCTCCAAAATTAGTCATAAATTACTTAACACTTAAAGCCAAGACCTCAATAGGTAAGATGATCAACACTTGACATCGTATCACGCTTAGGAACACTAACTCCTTCCTAAAATATAATGAAACTCAACAATTAAGCTTAAATAAGTTGAAACGAGCCAAACATGTTTTCCTTTTATTGCTTACCTTCATAGTTCTGTAACATTCTATAAGCATTTATGAGTTAATAATTCAAAGTCTAGGGTGTTGAATTTTATTCTTTGAATATCAAATCTTCAATTAAATCTAAAGCACGGGACTTTACACTGAAAAAACATGCTCTTTTCGCTAATTCTTCAAAGATCACAAGATGTGTATCCCACAATTAAAAAGCAAAAGGGGAAAGTAAAGAAGAATGTTAAAAGAGAAAAACGTACCACATCAGAACAGCAGGGTACATCTAAGATGGTCTGTTGTACTGGTACAATAACCTCAGCTTCAGCTCCCATCCTTAAAGTCCACAACTTTTGCGATCATAACACAAAGAAAAAAACAACTGAATTGAGCTTCTTCTCGAAACAGAAAAGAGAAAATTTTGACCAAATGAAAGTGTGAATTCGAGGAGTTTTGGGTGTTTGTGGAAGTTTTTTGGTGTGTGTGGGGAAACGGCAAATACCAAACTTGGCACAAGTGGGGTTGAACTTGGATATATAAGAAGCGCTGACCGGCGGTTAAATGGAAAAAGTCGTAGGGTAGGCGGACACGTGTATGTCATGTGGTACGTCCACGCTCAGAATTTTGGGTATTGGTTCGTTGAGCAAAACGCACACGCAAATGTAATGGCATGGCCCATTGGGGAAAGGGAATGGAATCAATCAGTAAGGAAAGGAAACTTCGGTTGCTGGACACGTGACTGTTTCTTCTACCATTTGTGTGACTTTTCCAAACCGTGTATCCTCACTTCTCTTTTAAGAAAAAGAAAAAGAAAAAAATATAATTAAACTATTGAATCTTTTCGGAACGAAAAATTAAATTAATTAATTTTAATTTAAATATTTTTTTTTTACAACTTATTTGGTTAATTGTTACATATCATTGTTTGACCGAAAAATGATAACCTTTAGTTAAATTAATTAATCGATTATTAAAGAAGTTTATCTTAGTTAAAGCTAATAACTTCAGATCTTAAGTTAATAATATAGGTAAAGTAGGCGGTGGCGAGAGAGATTTAATGCGATGGATATTAAATGCGTCGAATATAATAATGTGTTAGAAATATTGGGTATTAAATAGCAATAAATGGCATCAAATGTAAATAAAGAGGGAGATTCACCCGATATTAAATGAGGTGGATGATTATTTCCTATGGCAGTGATGAATGACAAGAGTATACGAGAATATAGAAGACTTTTATCGGATCTGGTGGAAATGACAAAGAATAATCCAAAAAGATGAATCTCCTTAGAAAGGTATTCTATGTATTTATCTCAAGAGCTTTCTTTTGAAAAGAATTCTTATCATCTGGAATATTACATGCCTTTTCCCTTATCTCTCATTCTATTTATATGTGATATCCTAAAGAATCCTAAAAGTACAAACAGAGAGAATATTCAATAGAATATTCCATCTGAAGATCTCAATACGAAACTAGTCGTTACTTCTGTATTGGTAAAAAAGAGTTTCACACGTAAGCCAGCTTTTGACAACTCAGACAGTCACGTGGACACAGGAAAACGCGATAGCTGGATGTGATTCTTTGAAGAGGTACGGTACAAAGAGGCACGGTTCAGTAAACCCACGAACTTATCAGCCACAAGAAACTTAACTTGATCAAAAAGGGGAGAGAGACACGGTCAGAATGAATCTAGACAAAGTTATGGATAGATTCAAGGACCCACAATTGATTACTCGAATGTTATGTAACCGAACCCCAATTACCGTTATCCTTTGTAACACCTCATTAATGTCATAATTAGTCATTAATGAGTAACCATAGCAAGAGTCGTACGTTATAAGAATCTCCTATATAAGGGAGGGGAATACAACTTGTAAAGGCATTTGATTCTCAAATACAATCAACTTCGATTTTCTATATTTCTGCAATATTGTCTATATTCATTTTTCTCCATTACCTTGATTATCAGTAACCCGTATTCATCTTAAAAAATAAGCTTTAGACAAAAGGGTCTAATTCTTTGGTTAAACAAATTGGTTCCGTTACCGGGAATCTGATAATATTTGTTTACTTTTCAAGTGATATCCTCTGAATTATGTCAAACTCCAACGACAACAACCGACAAAGGAGTGGAACCCCAGTTCCATCGCCTTCAGGAACCCCACGTGGTTCAAGGGAACAATCCCCAGAAAGATCCAATAACAACAATGGTGATAATGATCAAACTGTGGAACAAGATCGTGTAAAGCAAATGATTGCAGAGTATGTGAGCCAAGCTTTGCAAGAATTTACGAGAGGATTACCGGCAGCGTTACCTACACCGCCGACGCCACCCCCCAATAACACCATCACCGTGGGAAATCCTCAATTTGGGTTGGCAAACTCAAGAAGAGGAGATACTCCTAATGAATCTATCGAAACGAGACCAGGTCTATCTAATAACTCAGAATTACAAAATTTACTGCTAACCATGCAGAAACAGATGAAGGAGCAGAACGATCGCATCGAACAAATTCCTGGTGTAACACCTGTCATCAAAGTCATCGATGTTGATAGATATTCTCAACAACCGTGGAAGCTAAGTGCGGCACCTTTGCCTATACCAAAGAAGTTTAAAATTCCTTACGTTCCCAAATATGATGGAACAACTGACCCACACGACCATGTGACTACTTTCACTACTGGGGTAAAAGGCAACGACTTAACGAAACAAGAGATTGAATCAGTCCTTGACAAAAAATTTGGGGAAACACTTACCAAAGGGGGCCCTAACCTGGTATTCTCTTCTCCCTGAAAATCTATTAACTCTTTTGTTGAGCTAGCAGATTCGTTTATAAAAGCACACTCTGGTGCACAAAAAGTTGAGAAGAGAATGGAAGACATATTCAAAATAAAACAAGGAGACACGGAACTACTCCGTGAGATTGTAGACAAGTTTCAACGAGATAGAATGCAGTTACCCAGGGTGCCTGATAATTGGTCAGCCATGGCATTTGTAAGCAACCTGAACGATAAAAGCTCAGAAGCCACGGGACAACTTAAGGAGAGTCTAAGAGAATTCCCCGCTACAACATGGAACGATGTATATAACAGGTACAATAATAAACTCAGAATAGAAGAAGATATCATTGCTCATTCGAGAGATGAAGATCATTCCAAATCCAGACGTCCTTATCAGATAGAAGATCAGGTAAAAACAGGTACGATCCTTACTTAGGACCCTCGGGATGAGATATCCGCCCCAGGTTCGAAAACACTAGGTCAGACTATAGACCACAAGGAAGAGACTTGGTCTCATCCTCGTCTAGATCTAGAAAAGATCGAGATGAACGACCTAGAGGTAGTACTCAAATTGGGGATCATACCTTTAATGTAAGTACTACTGAACTTGTCTCAATATTGAGGAACATGGGAGACAAGGTTAAGTGGCCCAAAGAGATGCAGTCAAATCCAAGTAAATGAAATCCAGATCACTAGTGTGAATTTCACCACGATCATGGGCACAAAACTGCGGATTGCATATTTTTACAAGGTGAAGTAGACAATATGTTAAAACAGGGCTACTTAACAAAATTGTTTAGTGATAAAGGTAAACATGCATATATGAGGAACAGGCAGGAGCCCCCAAAGCCTCCTTCTTCAAAACGAACCGTTAACGTAATACACGGGGGTGAAGAAGTAAACGGAGTGGTTTGCAAAACAACCACAAAGTTCACAATTACACATGGGAAACGGGCTCGTGGAGAAGATGATATAACCTTCGATGATGCAGATATCAACGGATTAATGCTTCCGCACAACGATGCTCTGGTAATATCTTTACTTATTCATGACACTAACGTAAAAGGAGTGTTAATTGATCCAGACAGTTCAATCAATATCATTTTGCTAAGATTCGTGGAAGAAATGCTATTGGAGAATCAAGTAATCCCAAAAGCACGAGCCATATCAGGCTTTGATAACTCTACGGTTATAACAAAAGGAGAAATTTAGCTTAGCACTTATGCTGAGGGGGTAAACAAAAGTGCCAGGTTCCAAGTCATAGATACTGACATGGCTTATAACGTGATCATTGGAAGGCCGTGAATCCATGACATGAAAGCGATACCCTACACGTTCCATCAGGTAATTAAATTTATCTCTGAATGGGGGATTCAACAAATCAAAGGCGATCAGCAGACCGCAAGAAATATAAATTATGTGGTACACTACAACAAGAAAATAGAGGTGGAAGAATTACGAGATAAGGAAATCTCCCAAGAAGGTAACATCGCCCAAATGGACATAGCAGAAATTACTACCCAAATAGGTAGGGGAGGAATTATTTCTGAAACAAGTACGAAAGAAAATACTTACGAGAAGGAGAGTCAAGAAAGTGTACTATACCACACAGATGCAGATTCCAGATTGGACGTCATTCGTGAACCGGAGGAAGATGAGCATATCAAAACAACTACGGAGGAGATCGAAGCTGTTCACTTATCTGAACAAAAGCCTGAGCAGAAAGTGTATATAGGCACGAGGCTAGGCCCCACTCGAAGAGGTAAGTTAATTGATTATTTAAAGGCTAACGCAGACTGCTTTGTATTGTCCCACTCAGATATGGAAGGTATCCCACCAGAAGTGATGACTCATAAACTAAATGAAGATATATCCTTCGTACCTATTAAGCAGAAGAAAAGAAAGCAAGGACCATTCAAGAACCAAGTGATCGACGAAGAGGTACAGAAACTCTTGAAGATTGGTTCGATACGAGAGGTAATGTACCCTAACTGGTTAGCAAACACCATGGTAGTACCTAAAAACAATGGCAAGCAGAGAGTATGCGTAGATTATACTGACTTAAATAAAGCATGCCCCAAAGATTCATTCCCATTGCCACATATAGATCAAATGATTGATGCCACAATATTGTTTAACCAAAGAATTAGACCATTTGACTAAAGCTTATTTTTAATATGAATACGGGTTACTGATAATCAAGATAATGGGAAAATGAATAATAAATAATATTGCAGAAATAAAAGATCGATGTTGATTGTATTCGAGAATCAGATGCCTTAACAAGTTGTATTCCCCCCCCCCCTTATATAGGAGATTCTTATAACGTACGGTTCTTGCTATGGTTACTCATTAATGACTAATTATGACATTAATGAGGCGTTACAAAGGATAACGGTAATTGGGGTTCAGTTACATAACGTTCGAGTAATCAATTGTGGGTCCCTGAATCTGCTAGCAGCTTTGTCTAGATTCATTCTGACCGTGCCTCTCTCCCGTTTTGATCAAGTTGAGTTTTCCGTGGCTGATAAGTTCGTGGGTTTACTGAACCGTGACTCTTTGTACCATATATCTTCAAGGAGTCACGTCCAGCTGTCGCGTTTTCTTATGTCTACGTGACTAGCTGAGTTGTCAAAAGCTCGCTTACGTGTGGAACTCTTTTTTTACCAATACAGATAGTCCCCCCACTTACCATATATTTACCATAGCAAGAACCGTACGTTATAAGAATCTCCTATATAAGGGAAGGGAATACAGCTTGTAAAGGCATCTGATTCTCAAATACAATCAACATCGATCTTTTATTTCTGCAATATTATTTATTAATCATTTTTCCCATTATATTGATTATCAGTAACCCGTATTCATATTAAAAATAAGCTTTAGTCAAAGGGTCTATTTCTTTGGTTAAACAATGTTGTGGCATCAATCATTTGATCTATATGAGGCAATGTGAATGAATCTTTGGGGCATGCTTTGTTTAAATCAGTATAGTCTACGCACACTCTCCACTTGCCATTCTTTTTAGGTACTACCATGGTGTTTGCTAACCAGTTAGGGTACGTTACCTCTCGTATCGAACCAATCTTCAAGAGTTTTTGTACCTTTTCGTCGATCACTTGGTTCTTGAATGGTCCTTGCTTTCTTTTCCTCTGCTTAACAAGTAAGAAGGATAGATCTTCATTTAGTTTATGAGTCATCACTTCTGGTGGGATGCCTGTCATATCTGAGTGGGACCACGCAAAACAGTCTGCGTTAGCCTTTAAATAATCAATTAACTTACCTCTTCGAGTGGGGCTTAGCCTCGTGCCTATATACGCTTTCTGCTCAGGTTTTTGTTCAGATAACGGAACAGCTTCGAGCTCCTCCGTAGTTGTTTTGATGTGCTCATTTTCCTCCGGTTCATGAATGACGTCCGGTCTGGAATCCGCATCTATGTGGTATAGTACAACTTCCGTGGTAACTTGACTCTTCTTCTCGTAAGTATTTTCTTTCGTTCTTGTTTCAGCAATAATATCTTCCGTACCTTTTTGGGCAGTAATTTTTTTCATGTCTGTTTGGGCGGTGTTACCTGTTTGGGAGATTTCCTTATCTCATAATTCTTCCACCTCTATTTTCTTGTTGTAGTGTACCACATAATTTATATTTTTTGCGGTCTGCTAATCTCCTTTGATTTGTTGAATCCCCCATTCAGAGGGAAATTTAATTACCTGATGCAACGTGAAGGGTATCGCTTTCATGTCGTAGATCCATGGCCTTGCAATGATCACGTTATAAGCCATGTGAGAATTGATGACTTGGAACCTAACTCTTTTGATCACCCCCTCAGCATAAGTGTTAAGCTCAATTTCTCCTTTTGTTATAACTGTAGAGTTATCAAACCCGAATATGGATCGTGATTTTGGGATTACTTGATTCCCCAGTAGCATTTCTTCCACGACTCTTAGAAAAATGATATTGACTAAACTGCTTGGATCAATCAACACTCTTTCCACGTTAGTGTCATGAATAAGTAGAGATATTACTAGATCATCATTGGGAGGAAACATTAGTCTGCTGCTATATGCATCATCGAAGGTTATATCGTCTTCTCCACGAGCACATTTCCCGTATGTAATTGTGAACTTTGTGGTTGTTTTACAAATCACTCCGTTTACTTCTTCACTCCCGTGTATTACGTTAACAGTTTATTTTGGAGAAGGAGGCGTTGGGGGCTCCTGCATGTTCCTCATATATGCCTGTTTACCGTTATCACTAAACAATTCTGTTAAATAGCCCTGTTTTAACAAATTTTCTACTTCACCTTGTAAAAATCTGCAATCCGCAATTTTATGCCCATGATCGTTGTGAAATTCACACCAGTGGTCTGGGTTTCTTCTATTTGGATTTGACCGCATCTCTTTGGGCCACTTAACCTTGTCTCTCATGTTCTTAATATTGAGACAAGTTCAGTAGTACTTACATTAAAGGTATGATCCCCAATTTGAGTACTACCTCTAGGTCGTTCATCTCAATCTTTTCTGGATCTAGACGAGGATGAGATTATATCTCTTCCTTGTAGTCTATAGTCCGTCCTAGTGTTTTCGAACCTGGGGTGGATATCGCGTCCCGAGAGTCCTAAGTAAGGATCGTACCTATTTTTACCTGATCTTCTATCTG
>MDKI01080374.1:0-23404 GCA_005239505.1 Nicotiana paniculata | reverse complement strand
CACTAAGATTACGATATTTAATTAAGCACGGTGACTAGGTATATTCCTATCCTAACCACTAATTGGCTCCCCTGAAGGGTTAAGATCGCGCTCTCTTCAATTCTTCTCTAATATATATACGGCTTTCCTAAGCATAACATAGATAGTATATAGAACCTAACTGCTAGCCAAACAATTAAGCAATTAAACACAGAATTGAAGAAACAACCATATATTGAGTGAACTATATTCAAGGTAAAATTAATGTCGAATAACAATATCCATGGCTAAACCACAACCCTAGAACAATGGATGCTTAGCCACTCATACTATAATCAAACAATTGCATAAGTGTTGCATGAATTGAAAATACTAGAATAAGATGAAGAAAACTGATAATCCTTGCTCCTTCAATTATCTTGTGTGTGTATTTGCTCTCCAAAAACGTCTCTGCCCTCCAAGATGTGTTCTTGGGTATATTTATATGGTTGGGATAAACTCTAACCGTGTAAGAGACTTCTATTCTCACTTGGAAACACTTAAAAACCTTTAAAACTCGGATTTCACTGAAGCAGGTAACCAGGCGTTAGCAGGCTAAGGCCTAGCTAACGCCTGGCCATGGCTGGCGTTTGAAGTGTAACGCCTGGCTAACGACAGGCACCTCCTGGCGTTTTAAGTGTACCGCCTGGCTAACGCCATACACCTCCTGGCCTTAAGAGCCAAACGCCTGGCTAATGCTAGGCTTGTCCCGGGTCGCTCCTTTTCGACTCTTGAGCGTATTTTTCGACGTTTATGCTCTCAATTAGCTCGGCTTCCATTTCCAATTCACCTACACATTAAATAAACCCCATTAGGCACATACGACGTGTATTTTTATCATTAAAGCACATAAAATGCAAGGTATATAATGCTAAAAATCATGAATTCTAGCCACGCATCAATCTGCACTCTAGCGACAAAGCTATTGTCAGGAAACACTTGGGTAACCTACCACCTCTCCTGGAAATCAAGCCTAACAAAATGATAATAGAGGCTGCTACCCTGTTCTGGGATCGTGAAAGGTCCGTGTTCCTCTTTGGGAACATCAAAATGACGCCTTTGATAGAAGAGATAGGAGGGCTGGCTAACCTAGTATGGGAAACTTCAGGGTTGCTGATGCCTGAAAACCGCACAGGAAAAAAATTCCTCAAAATGGCGGGCCTGAAAAAGGATGCAGAATTTGCCACCTCTCTAGGACACGTCCATCGCCGAGTGTTCGTGTTTATGGTTTACTTTTTGGATTTGATTATGTTCCCGATGAAGAAGGAAAGGATCCATAACAGGCTAGCCATGGTAACTAAGACCATAATGGAAGGGGGCAGATGGGCAAGACTTCAGCATTGTGCCCATGATCATTGCAGACATATATCGGGGTCACAGGGTTATAGATGAAAGAGCCGAGGCACAAGTCAAATACAACCAACTATGCAAAAGGATCCGGGAATATGAGGATGATCACCACAAAATACATGAGTCCAATAAGAAATTGATCGATAAAGGGAAGGACATGACTATCACCACCAACAAGAGGTTGGGGTACTTGGTACTAAGTATAGTCGAGCTAGAAGAGAAGTTCATCAAAAGAGTCGAGAATTGTCAAAAGGCTGAGGGAGCTGAAAGAGGATATCTAGCCAGAACCTACCTGTTGCTGGGACTTCGCGAGCTGGGAAAACTGTACAGGGAAAGCAAGAACGCCGAGTCTGGGGAAGGTCCTTCTGGGACCAAGTAGAATGGGCAACAAAGAATTCCAAGATACTGCCGTATCTGCACCACGTACAGGAATTAAGAAAGAGGTTCACAAAGATAGAGTTCTGGCACGTCCCCAGAATCCAGCTTGAGTTCGCCGACTCATTCGCTACGTTGTCCTCAATGATCCAGCATCCGGACAAGAAACTCATTGACCCTATTCCTATAAAGATCCATAATCATCCAGCTTACTGTTCCCATGTTGAAGAAGAAGCAGACAGAAATCCTTGGTTTCATAACATCGATGAGTACTTGGCAAAACGAGAATACCCCGAGCTTGCAAATTCGACTCAGAAACGCACACTTCGGAGATTGTCCAACAATTTCTTTCATAACGGAGGAATTCTGTATAGGAGGACTCCCTCTTTGGGGTTATTAAGGTGTGTTGACGCAAAAGAAGCATCAAAATTGCTGGAAGAAATTCATGTTGGGACCTGTGGCCCACATATGAATGGTTTTTTTCTAGCAAAGAAGATACTCCGAGCTGGTTACTTTTGGATGATTATGGAAAAAGACTGCATCCAGTATGTTCGGAAGTGACACCGCTGCCAGATACATGGGGATATGATAATGGTGCCTCCAAGTGAGCTCAATGCAACCAGCTCACCATGGTTGTTCGCCGCTTGGGGTATGGACGTTATTGGACCAATCGAGCTTGCCGCCTCCAATGGCCACAGGTTCATTCTGGTCACCATTGACTACTTCACTAAATGGGTCGAAGCAGCCTCCTACAAAGCAACTACTAAGAGAGTCATGGCCGAGATTGTCCGCGCCCGCATTATTTGTTGGTTCGGAGTTCCTGAGTCAATGATCACTGACAATGGTACTAATCTCAATAGTGACTTAATGAAAGATATGTGTGAAACTCTCAAGATCAAACACGAAAATTCCACAGCATACATACCTCGGATGAATGGAACCGTAGAGGCCACTAACAAAAACATCAAGAAGATACTAAGGAAGATGATAGAAAGGCACAAGTAGTGGCATGAAAAGTTATCATTCTCTTTATTGGGATACCGCACCACTGTCCGCACATTAACAGGGGCAACTCCCTATATGTTAGTTTATGGTACAGAGGCTATTATTCCTGCCGAAGTGGAGATTCCATCTCTAAAAATTATACACGAAGCTGAGTTCAGCGATGTAGAGTGGGTAAGGAGCCGTTACGAGCAACTAGACCTCATAGACAGGAAGAGAATGAATGCAGTATGTCATGGTCAACTATATCAGAACAGAATGTTCAGGGCCTTCAACAAGAAAGTCAAGCCAAGACGATTCACACTAGGGCAACTGGTGTTAAAGAAAATCTTTCCGCATCAAGATGAAGCCAAGGGGAAGTTCTCTCCCACCTGGCAAGGTCCGGACATGGTTCATAGAGTGCTGACAGGAGGAGTACTCATACTTGCAGAAATGGACGGAGAAGTTTGTCCGAAACCGATCAATTCAGATGCAGTCAAGCGCTACTATGTGTAATCTTTAAGCTTTCTTAGTGATGTAAATTGAACTATGCCTGAACTGATTCCCATTTAAGAGGGGATACATAGGCAGCCCTATGGGTTCGGTCACAATTCAATAAAAATGTATTTTTCCCCCGTAATTGGAAGTTGGGGCAGAATTTTGAGGAGGACCCTCAAAATTCTGAAGCGAGCACCAGTCCACAAGCATTCACCCAGCCAACTAGGGCAGAATTTTGAGGAGGACCCTTACAATTCCGAAGCAAGTTCAGCCAATCGCCGCACGAGCAGCAGTCAGAGGCGTCCACCCATCAAACTGGGGAAGAAACTTTAGGAGGACCCTCAAAATTCCGCAAAAGGATAGGTTGCAATATCTCGATCCGTGTCATGTCGTCGGTTCATCTAAAACTATTTTAGATTATGTATTATACTTTTACAAAATCATGCATATTTATTTTTTCTGAAGCACCTTGTTTAGCGAACAATACCCCAATGATACAGACAGTATCATCATGATCAAGAAAACGAGCCAAGCAGGACCAGCGAGAATGCGAAGTAACCTTCCCCCTTTACAAAACTCACGATCTTTCTTTGGATGCAGGCAGAAAATTGCAAAATCCCCAAAATATATTATCTGCTAAAATGACAGACATCATTCCTCAAACTCGTCGCACATGCCAACATTTATAATCAGCACAAACGATGCTTCATTATCACAATGCTCTACCACAATTTGACACTAGCTAAGAATTTCTGTTATCCTTCCTTAATCTTGCATAAGGCTACCATTCTGCCTTCCGAGGTTAAACACTACCTCCTTCTGCATTCGCATCTTTCATGAGGCTACCATTCTGCCTTCTGAGGTTAAACACTACCTCCATATGCATTTGCATATTGCATAAGGCTACCATTCGGCTTCCGAGGTTAAACGCTACTTCCATCTGCATTCACATCTTGCATAAGGCTATTATTCTGCCTTCCGAAGTTAAATGCTACCTCCATCTACATTCACATCTTGCATAAGGCTACCATTCTGCCTTCCAAGGTTAAATGCTACCTCCATCGGGATTCACATCTTGCATAAGGCTACCATTCTGCCTTCCGAGGTTAAATGCTACCTCCATCTACATTCGCATCTTGCATAAGGCTACCTTTCTGCCTTCCAAGGTTAAACTATACCTCCGTGTGTATTTGCATATTGCATAAGGCTACCATTCTACCTTTCCAGGTTAAACGCTACCTCCATCTGCATTCGCATATTGCATAAGGCTACCTTTCTGCCTTCCGAGGCTAAACACTACGTTCCATTTACTTCTCAAAAGCAACCAATGCCTCTAGCATTATTTACTGCGCTTTCCTTTTGGGCTAAGCTCTGCCCCTTTAATTCGCAATACTAAGCTCTGTCTTTTCAATATCATACTATTGCATCTTCATGGGCTAAAATATCGCCAACTTATCCAAAGGCGTCATCGTTCGGAGGCACAATCTTCATCGCCCGAGAACACCATGTCATGGCCTAAGGATCTCTTTATCACTTTGCATATCATTATTCAAATGCATCATGGTTCGGAGGCACCATCTTCATGGCCCGAGAACATCATTTCATGGCCTGCGAATCCTACATCATGAAATTCATGGCCCAGGACATCATGGTCAAAAGACGTCATCCTTAACCGTCCAAAGACAGCATTCATAGTCCAACGGGAATTTGCATCATGTTTAAATTACGCATGATATGCTTGTATTACTGATTTGCATGTAACCTGTCAAGAAACAGCTGTCCCGGCAGGAGCGATCCCGCTCTAGCTCTCTTAATTACCCCTTAAGCCGTTCATTCAATCAGTCCTATATGTTGCGTCTGTTCTTGTAAAAAGCTCCATCGATATGCTTCGTTGATAACTCCTGAACTATATACGACCCGATTCCTATAAAACCAGGGATATGAAGGCAACTCAGAAACCAGGGTGCGGCCTAAACCTCTTCAAACCGCTTCGCTCGATCAAAATTGGCCATCATGTCTTTACCCTACAACTCTTTCATCCTTCCCGGATAAAGAGGGGCAGCTGTTGATACCCAATTTTTCCTCAAACTATTTTTAAATTTGCATATATACCTTCAAAATCACTCTTTATAATAACTGATATTTTCCGTAATTTTTCATATTTTTATTAAATTCTTTTCCTATTTATTCAGTATTTTTATATTCAATAATTATTCATAAATTGTATTATAAAAAATTTCAAAATATTTTCCAGCTCAATATATCTTTTTTAATCCTATTAGGATTTGATTATTTCATAAATTAGACAATTTGGTATTACTTGGCTATAATTACAATAATTTTGCAATTATAGCCTAATTGTACATTTTATGCCATTTTAATTTAATAGGTAGTCATTTTATATTTTAAATATTAGTTAATTACCTTTATTTCATTTTATATGATTATTAGCTATTTTTATTAATTATTTATCTAATTTTAATGGGTATTTAACAAATAGCCATTCTTTATTTAAATTCCAGCCTAACTCAAACCTGGTCCTAACCCAATTAACCCCAGCCCAAACCAAATTCCTACCCGGCCCAACCCCGCGACTAATCTAAGTCGTTGATCAATTTAAATCAACGACCCAGATTAGTGTTACCATAATTAAACCTAGGAGACTAGCCCCCGACCCCCCATTCACTCGGTCTCTCTATCTCTCTACTCTCTCTCTCTCTATCTCTCTAACTCTTTGGAGACTTCCAGTCTCCTCTCCGCCTCCGATGAGGCCCTACGTCTTCTCCAGCCACCTCTCCACCGGAAGCCATGGAATCCTCACCACTCTCCTTCCTCCTATGGTTCCTTTACAACAGGTGTTGCTATCCCTAAGGTCTTCAAGAGACCCAAGTTCACTCTCCTACCCCCATGGCCTGTACTCACCATTCTCCATCCACCTCCGGCCGTCCAAGTAAGATCTATGACTTTTGGGGTTTAAACCAGTAATGTTTTGAGGTTTTCTTATCTTTTAGGGTTCTCTTTGAAACCCTAAATGTTTAAAACTCTCCCGATTCTTTAGATCTATGGTAGATCTAGGTGTATCCTGAGTTACTATGCTATACTTCTTAATGGTTTTCCAATTTTCCCAAAATGGCTTTTCATCTTAAAACTAGGGTTCTTAAACCCCTTTTCAAAAATGCTTTTTCTCCTGATATTTTGTATTAATCTATGAGTCTCTATTTTTAAAATGTTTTCTTAAGACTTCTCCTCTATTCGAGTTATTCTGTTGAAACCCTTAATTTTTCTTAGTTCTAATCATAGGGTTCTGAGTTGTTCCTGATGATATGTTCTATTATGTTTATTGTTTTCTCCTGAAAATTCCATAATTTTGTGATTTTACCCCACATTTACGTATTAGGGTTCCTGACTATTCACTTATTTTGCCCATATCGTGTTTTTTCTGTCGATTCGTATTGTGTCCTATATGAATCCCTAAACTTTGCATGATTTTACCTTACCAGTCTTCTTGAGGTTATGATTTTTGTCTATTATATGTTATTGTGCTTATTCTCATAATATTGTGATAAATCAGTGCTATCTTTTCTATTTTTTGAATCCCTGATTCCTTGTGATTTGAGACCTTACGGATTAATTTCCGACCTTAGTCCATTTTTTACCTTGCTACATGATTTATTTGCTGTTAATTGATTCACATTCCCTTAATTAGAGTCTGTGAACCTAGCCTCTATTGTATGCTTGTACTGATTTAAAATTGTTTCCTTATATGTCATATGCATGTCACATATGGGAACTTTCCTTATTTTTTGTTTCGCCTGCTAGCCGTCTGAACTCAATCCCTTCAACCAAGGGGTACCGATACTGATTGTGTACTGCTTGATGTTCAGTCCCTAACTACTATTTTATTTTGATTTCTTGCCTTATTCATTACTGGTTTTCAAAAACTATATATACACACTACTCTTTCAATAAGAAAGCACGAACATAGACCTTTTTTTATTCTCTCTTTCTCACTCACACAAAATCTACTATTCTTCTCTTGATCATTTGCTATTGCTAGTCGGCTGGAAGAAAGACTAGATATTCTATTGCCTCTTATTTTGTATTTGCTGTCTTCAACTGGTATGTTTCCAGCTTATATTTAAAGTCTCCAAAACAACATGTTTCTGTGGTTATTACGATGCATCCTGCTTCTGGTTTCCTTTTACTTATGGTTATGTTGTCCTACTTGCAACTAGTTTCACATATTATGTTGTTTGGTTCTGGGTATCTCCTCCCTTATAGCCTCAGCATGAAATCCCTAGGATACTATAGTTGCCTTGTATGTTACTTAACATGTGTTTCTTAATCCTATGTGTAATTATGTCCTACCCTCTCCTAGTACTCCCTCGAATTTGATTATGTTTAGATCTTGGCATGAATTTTCGGTGACTAACTGTGTTGTTGATTGGTCAGACTCAATACTAGTCTGTGACACTCTAATACTTCTCTAATGCTAATTTGTTTCTATGTGTCCCCAATTCCCATTTTCCCCGAGTGAAATCTATTCTTGAATGTGTTGAACCTGTGCGAGTTGTTTGCTGCTTTCCAAAGATGTTTACATTATATTCAAGTTGTTTCATTATTGATCAAAACATTTTCAGGAAACTTCTTTATTTACTAAATCAATCCAGTACTGTTTTATGTCAAAACCTTTTCAAATCTATCTCCTGCACTTCAGTTGATTCCTAGACCTTTAAGTTCTTCCCCCTCAGTGTGAGCACTGCTTTGGGACCTTGAGTTCCCTCTGAACTCTGACACACTGAGGCTGATATTTCCACACTGCACATATTTAACTCTTGGTTACTAAATCTGGGTGTGAGCGTTGCCCGAGAGCCCTTGAGGTCCTTAGGGAACTTTGACACACTCGGATTGTGAAAAGTCTATGAATACCATATGTCAATGAGGTTTAGATGATTTGGGCCTAATTGAAGGCTCCCTATAGAATAACTTCTTATTTTTCACTTCTGGTTGTGTAATTCATAATCCTTGGCCTATAATAATTTGTAAATAATTCTAGGGCTGGATAATGAAACGGGAGGGGTACCTATGCATGCCTAGCTATTACAAGGGTAGAAACCATGCTTAGTTTTTTATTCCCTATTTGAGCAATAGGGATCCAGTGTAGGTTCATGTGTCCATGCATTAGATATCATGCTACTCATGATTTATGTGTATTGTATTCAACATCTCATCTACGCTTAGAAATCCTGCCTATAGGATAAATATAACAATAAAATAAACTCCTATTATGTGATTTTGTCCATGTAAACATGTTCTGAAACTTCATTAGAAGTCCTATCCTAGGATAAATAAACTGTAATCAGGTCTCACCACGCTTGCGCACTTCGAGATCCTGTTTCTAGGTAAGTAACATTAACAAATTGTACTCTTGCTGTTCGTGATGCGGTGCATAATGTTGTGATTTTATGTGCATTTAGAAATCATGTTTAGGTTATTATGCATCATGCTGCATTAGACATCATGTTAGAGGATCGTACTCATTTAATTGCACTTAGTCTAAATACAGATATCTAAAATTTTCCCCTGTTCTAAACAACTGGTAATTAATCCTTGCACAATCTCAATACCCAGAATTGCGTGTTATTAGCTATAAACAACCTAGAGTCGTTAAAAAATCTGAATAACTGTTGCATGTTATCCTACACCTAGGCAAGCCTTAGGTAATCAACCTAAAAAATAAAACCAGAAATGTCTTTTCTGATTAGTGTTCAACTGTCAGCATGCTTAAAACCAGTAGGCAAGCCAGATTAAGACTTCCTCTTTGAGTTATGCAATAAATATGTCTTTGTGTTATCACTTAGATACCATGCTTAGGATCTGAACCTGAATATGGACCTTAGTTGTGTAGGAGACATGTTGTTTATGTGTACTGAATACTTGAGCCTTTAGGATAGGAGTCCTAATTTCCTCCGGGACTGATAGGAAGGGATGGGTAACATCATGCAATAAAGGCCGAGACCAACACTCAATTTAGTTGCTTTTACGGGGTGGGAAAGGGTAGAATATGGATATGATGACCGGTGCGCTAATACCACGTGTAGCCCCTCTTCGAGGAGTGATTACCGGGTATTGCATTTATTTGATCCATATTATTATAAACTTAGATACCTTTTATATCTTGGATCGTAATCCTTTCAAAATCTAATCTTCTTTACTGTTTTCAAATATCTGCATTCTTAAGACTTAAATCCCCTCTTATTTGAGCCTTTATTTGTTCGTTTGCTAAGCCATAGAAATTCACAGAAACCATTTGGCCGGGAACCACACTTGTGGATCCTGAGGGGTGCCTACCACCTTCCCGTTAGGATAATTTCAAGCCCTTACCCAATCTCTAGTTAGTAATGTAGTAATTGAACCCCTTAGGTTCCCTAACGCACCGTTAAAATTGTTAGGTAGCGACTCTTCAAATTATGTAAATCCCTTTTCCCAAAAAGAACGAGTTGTCTCAACCATTGTCATAAACCTCTTTCAACCGGGCCCCGAAAGGAGCGCTCGGGGAAAAAGGGTAGCGCGACACGCACGAAGTGACTATTATGTCATGACGGGGAGTTTAGGATTTACAAGCATGCTTTATGTGTCATATCCATAATCTTAAATGTTAATTTAGGTTGCCTAATATGCTTGAATTATTAAGTGAACATATAGGAGGTTACATTCTGAAATTTATAGTATTGAATCCTTCTCTGTAATTATATTCTCTACTGAATTTCCTGACTTCCGATTAGTTATGTGTATATATACGGGTACCCGCATCGCATGTATGATTCGCGAGCAGGGTATCCCTACTATTATGTCAACTGCGTCGCATGTTCTATTCGTGAGCGATGTAATAGATGCATCTATGGTTCGAGACGTTCGACCCTTTGGCAGTGCACATTTATTTTCGTGTCGTATCGGTCGTACGTGCACAACATGTTATGTGTTGTTAGTTGTTTGGGTGTTCTGTGATCATGTATCTGTTGAATATCATGAAAAATGAAAACTAGGTAATTTACATGATAGAGAACTTGAAACATAAAGGTATTTGTAAAGGATATTCAATGTTTCTGTCTTCATTATTATTCATAATTGTCGTTCTTTCTTAGCCCTACATTTAAAACATATCATATCACCCTAGTAAGTGTAACGTCGACCTCTCGTCACTACTTCTTCGAGATTAGACTGGATACTTACTGGGTACATATTGTTTATGTACTCATGCTACGCTTCTTTACTTAATTGTACAGGTTCTGAGGCAGTTGCATCTGGGTATCGGTCCGGAGCTCGTCCCTGACT
Source organism: Nicotiana paniculata (assembly GCA_005239505.1). Taxonomy (NCBI): domain Eukaryota; kingdom Viridiplantae; phylum Streptophyta; class Magnoliopsida; order Solanales; family Solanaceae; genus Nicotiana; species Nicotiana paniculata. The sequence continues at coordinate 12,847 of MDKI01080374.1, read as the reverse complement.
TATACTTGGTTTGGATTTCATGGTGAGCTACTTCTCTTGGCGTTCTTCACTAGAACTGTGGAGACTTTCGTTTGCTATTCTGTCTATCTCTTCTTAGACAGTAGGATAATTCTGTTATTATTTTGATTTTACTCTACTAGATGCCTGCAGACCTGTGACACTAGTTCCTTACACACACAGTTGGTAGACTATTCTTTTGGTGATGTAATTTATTCAAGTTTATTATTGGTCTTCGTAACTTAAATTGCCCAGCTATGTGTTACATTCCATGCATTATGGCTAAACTATTTTGAGATAAGAAAAGTATTTAATAGAAATAACTAGACTCCGTAAATAATTAGTGTCGGCTTGCATGACAATGGTGTCTGGCGCCATCGCGACCTAAATTAGGATTTGGGTTGTGACATCATGGTATCAGATCTCTAGGTTCATGTAAGTCTCACGGGTTACAAGCAAATCCAATAGAGTCTTACGGATCGGTACAAAGACGTTTGTATTTTTCTTCGGGAGGCTATAGGGTGTTAGGACATCTCTCTTTATTCACCTTCTATCGTGCATTTGATAGTATGCTAATCTCACTCTTCAATGTTTTCACAGATGGTGAGGACACGCACAACCGATATTCTAGACCAGGGAGGGGTCGCTACCCCCACCGACAGAGGCTGTGGCAGAGGTTGGGGGAGGGCACCGGCCTGAGGTAGGGGACGAGGGCATCCCAGAGCTGTTCCACTTGTACGCCAGCAGATCTACTAGAGGATCCCATCACTGAGGAGCAGGGTGAGGTGTCCACCGCAGATCCTGCCCCATTAGACTTCATGAGGGCGCCGGGATTTCAGGAAGTCATGGGCCGGATGATGCGGTTCATGGACACCATGACTCAGGCTGGTTTATTTCCAGCGGGTCTGGCCACATCCTAGGCTGGAGGGGCAGCACATACCTCTACTGTCCAGGCCGCAGGACATGCAGAAGCAGTATACCAGACCCCGGGTACACTGCCCGTGGGTGGGGTCCAGCTAGTAGCAGCAGCACCTGAGCCCAGACCAGTTGCGAACGGCGATCCGTAGAAGCTATTAGACAGATGGATCAGACTCCACCTCCTGTCTTCGGAGGCGAGCGTCATGAGGACGCCCAGGACTTTATTGATAGGTGCAGGAACAGACTGCACAACATGAGGATATTGGAGTCCCATGGAGTTTACTTCACTACTTTTCAGCTAGAGGGCATGGCCCACAGATGGTGGCAGTCCTACATTCTTGGCATACTGGCTGATTCTCCTCCCTTCACTTGAGCAGTTCACTCAGTTAGTCCTGGACATATATATCCCACCCTCTGAGAGGGAAGAGTTGCGGTATCGGTTTTAGCAGCTAGAGCAGGGTCAGATGTCAGTGACTGACTACGAGGCTAGGTTTTCTGAGCTGTCTCGTCATGCACTCATGATACTTCCTACTGACGCCGAGGGAGTGCAGAGATTTGTCGCTGGGTTGCACTCAGGTATTAGGGCCAATATGGCCCGAAAGGTAGAGATGGTGACTCCTTATCAGCTTGTGGTAGATATTGCTCGCAGGATTGAGGGTTATCGATCGAGGAGCAGAGAGTAGGGGCACCAGGATAAGAGAGCTAGATTTTCTGGTGATTTCAGAAGTGCTCCAGCCAAGGGCAGAGGTCATTTTGGTAGGGGTCAGCCTAGTAGGCCCCCATATTCAGCACCCACCACCTCCTCGAGGTGCTCCGATGAGGCCTTATTTGAACGCTATGCCAGAGAGTTCTTACCATCCACCAGCCATTCAGGGTTCTTCCTGCTATTATTCTGGTCATCAGGGGTCTTCCAGTCCTTATTTTAGTGTCATGCCAAAGAGTTCATACCATCCTTAAGTTATTCAGACTTCTTCAGGGCAGTAGGCTATAGTGCCGAGAGTTTGTTATGAGTGTGGGGATCCAAGCATCCTAAGAGGACTTGTCCCAAGTTTTGGGGCAAGGCCGTGCAGTAGATTCATCAGCCTATGATTTCACCGCCGGCAGTTCGGCCACCGAGAGGTGGAAGACAGTCTGGTAGAGGTCGTCTTAGAGGTGAAGGCCAGGCAGGGAGAGCCCAGTCAGCTCCTGTTCATTCCGGTGGAGGCTAGTCGTTCGGTGCTCCAGGTAGATTCTATGCTTTCCCGACCAGACAGATCCAGTAGCCTCAGATGTCGTGATCACAAGTATTATTTCACTATGCGGTAGAGATGCATCGGTATTATTTGATCTAGCATCCACTTATTCTTATGTATCAACCTTATTTTCTCATTTCCTGAATATTTCTCGTGAGTCCTTGGGCACTCCTCTTTATATGTCCACTCCTGTGGGCGATTTTGTGGTTGTGGACCGGATTTATCAGTCCTGTGTGGTTACATTCGAGACTAGAGCGGACCTCCTGTTACTTGATATGACTGATTTTGAGGTCATCCTGGGCATGGATTGGTTATCCCCTTATCACGTTGTCTTAGATTGCCATGCCAAGACGGTAACTCTAGCCATGCTTGAGTTGCCAAGATTGGAGTGGAGAGGTTCCTCGGTCAGTGCAGCAAGTCGGGTTGTTTCTTTCCCGAAGGCTCGACGTATGGTCGAGAAGGGTTGTTTGTATTATCTTGCTTATGTGCGGGACACCACCACCGAGTTATTGACGATTGACTCAGTGCCAGTAGTTTGAGAGTTTGCTGATGTATTTCCCTCAGACCTTCGAAGCATGCTACCGGATCGTGACATTGATTTTTGTATTGACTTGGCTCCAGGAACCCAGCCTATCTCTATCCCCCCATACTGTATGGCTCCAAATGAATTGAAAGAAAAACTTGAGGAGTTGTTGGCTAAGGGGTTTATCAGATCGAGTGTGTCACCGTGGGGTGCTCCAGTGTTATTTGTGAAGAAGAAGGATGGAACTATGCGGATGTGTATTGACTACTGCTAGTTGAACAAGGTCACCATCAAGAACAAGTACCCATTGCTGCGTATCGATGATTTGTTTGACCAGTTGTAGGGTGCTCGGGTGTTTTCTAAGATTGACTTGAGATCGGGGTACCATTAGTTGAAGATTCGAGACTCGGATGTTCCGAAGACTACCTTTCATACGAGATATGGTCATCACGAGTTACTGGTGATGTCTTTTGGCTTGACTAATGCCCCAGCAGCATTTATGGATTTGTTGAACAGGGTGCTCAGGCCTTATATTGATTCTTTTGTCATTTTCTTTATCGATGACATTCTGATTTACTCACGTAGCATGGGGGAGCACGAGCAACATTTGAGAGTTATGCTCTAGACTTTGCGAGAACAAAAGTTGTATGCTATGTTCTCCAGGTGCGAGTTTTGGTTGGATTCTATGGCATTCTTTGGACATGTGGTATCCGAAGAGGGTATCAAGGTGGAACCTAAGAAGATTAAGGCAGTCCATAGTGGGCCACGCCCTACTTCAGCGAAAAAGATCAAGAGCTTCTTGGGTCTGGCCGGTTATTATCGCCCATTTGAGGAGGGTTTTTCATCCATTGCACCTCCTCTGACTAGATTGACCAGAAGAATGCCCCATTTTGATGGTCCGACGAGTGTGAGGCGAGCTTCCAGAAGCTCAAGATGGCATTTACCTCAGCACCAGTTCTGGTGTTGCCTTCCAGTTCTGGGATGTATACAGTTAATTGTGACGCTTCACGCATTCGTCTAGGATGTGTGTTGATGAAGGAGGGGCGAGTTATTGCATATGATTCACGTCGGCTGAAGGTTCATGAGAAGAATTACCCCCTGCACAATTTGAAGTTGGCGGCGATTGTTCGTGCTCTTAAGATTTGGAGGCACTACTTGTATGGGGTGCCTTGTGAGGTTTATACGGACCACCGCAATAAAAGGGTCTTAATTTGAGGCAGCATAGATGGCTTGAGTTATTGAAGGATTATGACATTACTATTATTTATCATCTGGGCAAGGCGAATGTGGTTGCAGATCCCTTAAGCAGGAAGGCGGAGAGTATGGGTAGCTTGGCTTTCATTTTAGCAGAAGAGAGACCTCTAGATTTGGACATTCAGTCCTTGGCTAATCGCCTAGTGAGGTTAAACCTTTCAGATCCCAGTCGAGTTCTTGCGTGTGTCGTTGCTCAGCCTTCATTATTGGGGGAGATCAAGGCTTGGCAGTTTGATGATCTGCACTTGGCAGTTCTCCAGGAGACAATGTTACAAGGTTGTGCCAAAAAGGTTTCTATTGGCGAGGATGGTGTTCTGAGACTTCAGGGTCACTTATGTGTCCCTAATGTTGATGGCCTGAGGGAGAGGATTCTAGAGGAGGCTAACAGTTCACGGTATTCTATTCATCCTGGTGCTTTGAAGATGTATCGTTACTTGAGGCAGCATTTCTGGCGGAGGCAGATGAAGAAAGACATAGTGGAGTATGTGGCCAGATGTCTAAATTGCAAGTAGGTTAAGTATGAGCAGTAGAGGCCAGTAGGCCTACTCCAGCAGATGCCTATACCTGAGTGGAAACGGGAGCGCATCACTATGGACTTCGTAGTTGGGTTGGCACGGACTTTGTGGAAGGTTGATGCAGTGTGGGTTATTATTGACAGGTTGACCAAGTCGGCACATTTCATTCCAGTAGCTAGTACTTACACTTCTGAGAGGTTGGCCCTAATCTATATTTGGGAGATAGTTCGGTTGCACGGTGTGCCTGTGTCCATTATATCATATTGAGTTCCACAGTTCACCTCGCATTTCTGGAGAGTCGTATAAAGTGAGTTAGGCAAACGGGTAGAGCTCAGCACAGCATTCTACCCTCAGATCGATGGGCAGTCGGAGCGGACAGTTCAGATATTGGAGGACATGCTCAGATTATATGTGATTGACTTTGGAGGCAATGGGACCAGTCTTGCCTTTGGCCGAGTTTTCTTATAATAACAGTTATCAATTCAGCATTGATATGGATCCATTTGAGGATTTGTATGGTCAGCTATGTCGTTCTCCCATCGGGTGGTTTGAGCTTCGCGAGGCTAAGTTATATGGCACCGATCTGGTGAAGGATGCTTTGGAGAAGGTGAAGTTGATTCAGGAGAGACTTCACACAGCACAGTCCAGGCAGAAGAGTTACGCGGATCAGAAGGCGCGTGATGTATCATTTATGGAGGGAGAGAAGGTCCTGTTGAAAGTCTCGCCGATGAAGGGTATTATGAGGTTTAGTAAGAAGGGCAAGCTGAGCCCAAGGTTTGTAGGTCCATTCGAGGTGTTGAGGCGAGTTGGAAGGTTGCTTACGAGCTTGCTTTACCTCCCAGTTTATCAGGAGTTCATCCGGTCTTTCATGTATCCATGCTCCGGAGGTACCACGCCGACTTCTCTCACATTATAGACTTCAACACCATTCAGCTAGACGAGAGATTAGGTTACGAGGAGGATCCAGTTGACATCATTGACATGAAGGACCACCAGTTGAGGTCCAAGAGATTTTTCACCGTAAAGGTCCAATGGAGGGGTCAACCAGTCGAGGAGGCGATTTGGGAGTCCGAGGAGGACATGCGGAGTAGTTACCCACACTTATTCAGCACTCAAGGTATGATTCTAGACCCATTCGAGGACGAATGTTTGTTTAAGAGGTGGAGAATATAACAACCCGACCGCTCGTTTTGTGTTCTAGAGCCTCGTGCCCCAAAATGAGACTCCCCGTAGTTGCTTTTAGTGATTTATGACTTGCGGGGATGGGTGGTTCGAGTTTCGGAGGAGTTTGGAGTGGTATAGGGACACTTAGTTCCTTAAGGTTGGTCTTAAGGGCCAAGCTTGACTTAGGTCAATATTTTTATTAAACGACCTTGGAATCAAGATTCGAAGGTTCCGGTAGGTTCGTATGATGATTTAAGACTTGGGCAAATGTTCAGAACGGGTTTCGGATGACCCGGGTGTGTTTCAGTGCCAAATAGTGAAATATGATTCCTTAAGTTCAAAAATTGAGGTTTAGAACGTGATTTTGGGTTATCAAGGTCCGAATAGAATTTTGAGACTGTGAATAGTTCCGTTATGTCACTTATTACTTGCTCGAAAAATTTGGTGTCCTTCCGAGTAGTATAGGTAGGTTCGACGTGTTGAAGGAGAATTCAAGAACTTAAAGTTCTTAAATTAGATCCAATAGGTTTTGGGGTATGATTTTTAGATTTGGCATTATTTCAGACGTTCCGAAGGATCAAGGGAGTCCATATTATGATTTAGGACTTGTTGGTATATTTGGATGGGGCCTCATTTGGGCCCGGATGCCATTCGGACATCGCGCGAGGCAAAGACCAGCCTTAGAAGAACTGTTGTTGCACCAGATCTGGTGCGACCGCACCTATGAAGGACCAGCCGTAGGTGCGAAAACCGCATGTGTGGTCAACGCCTTGCAGGTGCGGCTTCAGAGGGTGCTGCCAGTCCCGCAGGTGCAAGCCATTTCCCGCAGAAGCGGAGCCGCAGGTGCGGACTCACTTCCGCAGGTGCGACCACTGGCCCCTTCCCATTTTTCTGCAGGTGCCAGATCTTTCTCACAGATGCAAGACCGTAAGTGCGAAAAACCTGAAGGAAGCGAGGTTTTTTAAAATACGGGATTTAGCCATTTTTGATCCATTTTATTCATCTTGGACGATTTTGACAGCTTGCAAAGGAGAGATTCGACCTAGCTACTGAAAGGTAAGTAATTCCTTCCATAAAGTGAGTTTCATACTTGAATTCTTGGGTATATTAACATAAAATTAGTAGAAATCATGGGTTTAGAGTAAAGCCTAGGATTTTTATAAAAATGAGAATTTACCAAGGAATTAATTATGGAATTATGCAAAAACAATATAATATTGATCCTTAGGTTATGGGCGATTGTTTTCCTTGAAAATTTCTGGAATCCGAGCATGTGGGCTCAAGAGGTATTTTGGGATTTTGCAAATTAGGTTGAAATCATAATTTAAATAGGGGAATTTCATACTTTTGAGTGTAGATTGATTTATTTATGCAATATTTGGCTAGTTTCGAGTCCTTGGGCGACGAATTTGGAGTTTCGAGCGCATTCTTGACCCGGAAAGTAGGCTTGACACGAGGTAAATCTCCTTTATAACCTTGTAAGAGGGAATTGTCCCCATATGTGAATATAAATAATTGCATGTCTTTATTTTTGGGGGCTACGCACGCACGAAGTGACGAGAGTTCGTGCGTAGCTACTATTATGTCATGTCGAGGAGTTTAGGATTTACAAGCATGATTTATGTGCCGTATCTATAATCTTAAATGTTAATTTTGGTTGCCTAACATCCTTGAATAATTAAGTGAACATCTAGGATGTTACATTCTGAAATCTATAGTATTGAATCCTTCTATGTAAGTATATTCTTTACTGAATTTCCTGACTCCCTGTTAATTATGTGTATATATACGCGTACGCGCGTCACATGTATTATTCGCGAGCGGGGTAGACCTACTATTATGTCAACCGCGTCGCATGTCCGATTCGTGAGCGGTGAATAGATGCATCTATGGTTCGAGCCGTTCGACCCTTTGGCATTGCACATTTGTTTTTGCGTTGTACCAGCCGTACTTTCACGGCATATTATGTATTGTTTGTTGTTTGGGTATTCTGTGATCATGTATCTGTTGAATATCATGAAAAATGAAAACTAGGTAATTTGCATGATAGAGAACTTGACACATAAAATTATTTGTAAAGGATATTCAATGTTTCTGTCTTCATTATTATTCATGATTGTCATTCCTACTTAGCCCTACATTCAAAGAATATCATTTTGACCCTAGTAAGTGTCACGTCGACCTCTCGTCACTACTTCTTCGAGATTAGACTGGATACTTACTAGGTACATATTGTTTATGTACTCATGCTATGCTTCTGTACTTAATTGTACAGGTTCTGAGCAGGTGCATATGGGTATCGTTCCGGAGGTCATCCCTGACTTATACTTGGTTTAGACTTCATGGTGAGCTGCTTCTCTTGGCGATCTTTAGTAGCACTTCTTTTGCTATTCTGTCTATCTCTTCTTAGACAGTAGGATAGTTATGTTATTCTTTTGATTCTACTCTACTAGATGCCTGCAGACTGGTGACACTAGTTCCTGGCACACACAGTTGGTAGACTATTCTTTTGGTGTTATTTATTAAAGTTGATTATTGGTTTTCGTAACTTAAATTGCCCACCTATGTGTTACATTCCATGCTTTGCGGCTAAACTATTTTGAGATAAGAAAAGTATTCAATAGAAAACAACTAGACTCTGTTAGTGTCGGCTTGCCTGACAACGGTGTTGGGCGCCATCGCGACCCGGATTAGGATTTGGGTTGTGACATGGGTGGCTTAGCTTTTTCTGAGTCTGCATAGACTAGTTGTTTCTAAGATGCGATTCATCAATATCTATATGGCAAAAGGTAGTAGTAATTCTCTGAAGTTTAAACACAAGTTTACTACTAATATTAATTATTTTACTAAAAGATCCCCTTGAGTCACTATAAAGCAGGGAACTTTCGCCGCAATTATTTACCGGAACACTACTAAAACTTATTTTGCAGTAATTTGCTGCCATGTGACCAAGAGATCACGGTTTCAAATCACGAAAATATCATCTTACATGCATTGCGGGAGCTTAGTGCACCAGACTTCTCTTTTATTTGGCGGTTAATGACATTGCATGGATGTCAAGTAGCAGGGCTTTTCAGCAATTAGCGATGACAATGGTATTAATATGTAAAGTACTCTTATAGATCTAGTTGTGTTCTTTTCTCGATAATATCCTTTTAATACATTTGGCTGATCGTGAAAAAAAAATAACAGCAGCTAGTTAAATATTTAAAAAATATATATTGATTAAATATATTATATTTCTTCCATTTTAATTTGTTTGTCCTAATTTGACTTGACATAAAGTTTAACAAAGAAATGAGGATTTTTGAAACTTCTGGTCTTTAATTTGCTGAGTATTACATTTGGGTGGTTGTAAACCTTTTGAAACTTGTGGTCTTAACCATGCTATAATATTTGTATGGGTATAAATGCTTTCTATTAACTAAATATAAGAGTATTCCAATCTTTTTGGAATGAACTAATAAGAAAATAATGTCAATCTGTTTGAAATAGAGGCCGAGAGAATGTATAAAAAATATACATTAGTTGGCTATTATTTTCGGGGCAGCTATACGGAGTAATAGATGATCCAGCTCTGGGCTCCAAGTGTGGGCCTCATGGTCCTTTAAATCGAATGAGGCAAGCCCAACAAATTCCACCAACCTAAAATATTATCAAGAAAAGGGAAAATGACACTGTATGGCCACTAAATGTCACGACCCAAAATCCTGACTCAGGTTGTGATGGCGCCTTACAATGGGGTCGGGCAAGCCAAAACTCAATTTACTAAGGGTTCTTTCTTATTTGATTAAACATTTCAACATATACCAATTTTTTATAGCTTAAAATATAAATCGAGAAGGGGAATTAGCTAGTTAAAAAGCGATCATAAGGAGGCGTAAGCCAATATATATACAAAACTGTAATCCATAATAACTACCACGTTTGTGCCAGGAACTAGTGTCACAAGTCCTACGGGCATACTAACAGAATATACAAAAGATATAATATACAGTCCCACTATCTGAAAGAAATAGACGGGAAATAAGCAAAAGAAACTCCATGGTGCTGCCGAGGATCGTCAGGAGAAGCAGCTCTCCGTGAAGTCAGGTCCAACTATGATCAGAATCGAGTTCCGATATGATAACCAGATGCACCAACCTCAGAACCTGTACAAATAAGTACAGAAGCGTAGCATAAGTACATAAATAAATATGTACCCAGTGAGTATCCCGCCTAATCTCAAAGAAGTAGTGACGAGAGGTCGACTTGACACTAACTAAGGTCCAACAAAAATGATTAAACAAGATATAATACCAGCAACAGACATACAAGGATGATAAAAACAGTAAACATTAAAGATAACTGTAATTCAAATAAATACTGGAAGTAACTATACAATTACTACTTCATTTTTCTTTTTTTCTTTTTTTTTTTGTAAAACAATATCTGTCCACTCAACATCCATAAAAGAATCATTAACAATTTAGCATGCGCATACAAGATAAGGACAACCGGCCTGAGCCATCATAATGATCATATATGTGCACTGCCGAGGGTTGAACGGCTCAAACCATAATATATCTTTCAATCTCGCCGTGGCGTATGACCCGCTCCCATGAGAGTGGGGGAAATAACACTCCGCTCGCGGAATGTAAATTGCGAAGTGGTCACATGCGCACACAATCCACACATTACTCTTATAAATTACTTTTCAGTGAATAATTCCTTAAAATTTCTAAAATTCCATGATCTCAGGGAAACAAGCCGCATGTAACATTAATTCATTAAGCATGTAGTTCATTTCAAGGAAAAACACAAGGCATGGTTGTAGGCCTAATACCGGACATAAGAATAATAATCTCTACGTATGGACTCTCGTCACTTTGTGCGTACGTAGCCCCCACAAACATTAACACATAGACATTTAAATCACCTAGGGGGACAACTCCCTCTTACAAGGTTAGAAAGGAGACTCACCTCACGTCGAACCTACTCCCTGGGTCAAGAATGCGCCCAAAACTCCGAACTCGTCTCTCAGGGACTCGAAACTAATCAAACGTTACACAACTATATCAAATTATACTAAAAGCATGGAATTCTCCTACTTATTTAGTCAATTCATCATTCTCGAATAAATCCCAAAATCCACCCCCGGGTTGCATGCTCGGATTCCGAAAATACTCGAAGGAAACACTAACCCATAACCTAAGGCTCGTTAATATGTGATTTTCGTATGATTTCATAGCTGATTCAAGGGTAATTCTCTAAATTCTCGAAGGCCCTAGGTTACTACCCAATTCCTGAATTTTTTACTAATTAGGTAGTTAAATTCAATTAGGAATTCATGCATTAACTAACTTTAGGGTAGAATTTACGTACCTTTCAGTAGCTAGGTGGATTGGCCATTTCCCAAGCTCTCTAATTCAACAATGGTGGAAGAAAAATGGAGAAAAATGAGTATTTCCCGTGCTTTAAAAGAACACATTGCCTACAGTGGTTCCGCACCTATAGTATCGAACCTGCGAGCAATAGCTCGCACCTGCAGAAAATGGGATAAGGGCCTGGGCTCGCACCTGCGGGCAAGAGTTCGCACCTGCGCGAAAGGGCCTGCACCTGCGGGAACTGGTCAAACCACCTGGGAGTCGCACCTGCGAGGCTGGGACCGTAGGAGCGGTCTCGCACCTGTGACTGGGCAACCGCACCTGCAGTCACACCAAATCAGGTGTACCAACAACTGCTTCAGCTAGTTTTTGGACTCGTTTGGTGCCCGAGAGGCACCTTGGCCCACCCGAGCCCCCGTCTTAATATACCAACAAGTCCCAAATAATAATACGGACTCGCTCGAGCCTTCGGAACACCCACAACAACGCTAAAACTCAAAATCACACCTCAAAACCCCTAGAACCAAACTTAGGAACTTTAAGTTTCTTGAATTCGCTAACAATGCGCAAAACCGACCTATACTACTCGAAATGATACCGAATTTGCAGGAAAGTCATAAATGATATAACGAAAATATTCTCGGTCTCGCAATTCCATTCGAACCTCGATAACAAAAAGACACGTCCCAAACAATAATTTGAACTTAAGGAAACTCTTATTTTGATATTGGGCGCCGAAATGCTTCCGGGTCATCCAAAACCCATTACGAACATACGCCCAAGCCCGAAATCATCATACGAAGCTAGCGGAATCATCGGAACTCAATTCCAAGGTCGTTTTACTCAAAATGTTAACCGAAGTCAAACTTTGTCTTAAAGGCCAACTTGAAGGAACCAAGTGTTCCAATATCGCTCTAAACACTTCCGAATCCCGGACCACTAGCCCCCACAAGTCATAAATCACAATAAGCCGCTATGGGAAGTTTAATTTAGGGGAACGGGGTCCGATAACGCAGTACGTTCTCCACCTCTTAAACAAACGTTAATCCTGAAGTGCTGAATAAGTGCGGATATCTGCTACGCATGTCCTCCTCGGACTCCCAGGTCGCATCCTCGACTGTTTGGTCCCTCCACTGGACCTTTACGGCAAAAACTCTCTTTGATCTCAACTGGCGATCCTGCCTATCAATAATAGCAACTGGCTCCTCCTCGTAGCCCAACCTCTCGTCCAACTGAATAGTGCTGAAATCAACCACGTGAGAGAAGTCGGCGTGGTACCGCCTGAGCATGGATACATGAAAGACCGGATGAACTCTTGATAAACTGGGAGGTAAATCTAGCTCATAAGAAACCTCCCCAACACGCTTCAACACCTCGAAGGGACCTATAAACCTTGGGCTCAGCTTGCCCTTCTTCCCGAACATCATAATACCCTTCATTGGCGAGACTTTCAAGATGACCTTATCCCCCTCCATAAATGATACATCACGCGCTTTCTGATATGCGTAACTCTTCTGTCTGGACTGTACTGTGCGGAGCCTCTCCTGAATCAACTTCACCCTCTCCAAAGCATCCCTCACCAGGTCGGTGCCATATAACTTAGTATCGTCAGGCTCAAACCACCCGATAGGAGAAAGACATCGTCGACCATACAAAGCCTCAAATGGAGCCATATCGATGCTGGAGTAATAACTATTATTGTAAGCAAATGCGGTCAAAGGCAAGAACTGGTCCCACTGACCTCCGAAGTCAATCACACATGCTGTGAGCATGTCCTCCAATATCTGAATTGTATGCTTTGACTGGCCATCAATATGAGGGTGAAATGTTGTGCTGAGGTCTATCTGGGTACCCATCTCACTATGCAATGCGCTCCAG
>ML325977.1:0-28801 GCA_005239505.1 Nicotiana paniculata | reverse complement strand
CCTGACCAATACACAAGAACAGAAATTGCTTAGGGTACTTCGTGAGCACAAAAAGGCGATTGGTAGACCATTGCAGATATTAAGAGAATCAACCCATTGTTTTGCATGCATAAAATCTTTTTGGAAGATGGACATCGCCCGAGTGTTGAGCAGCAAAGAAGGCTAAATCCCATCATGAAAGAAGTGGTGAAGAAAGAAGTAATAAAATTGCTGGATGCAGGTATCATTTTCCCTATTTCTGACAGCAACTGGGTGAGCCCGGTTCAATGTGTGCCCAAAAAGGGAGGGATGACCGTGATTGAGAATGAGAAAAATGAGCTAATTCCTACCCGCACTGTTACGGGTTGGAGAGTTTGCATTGATTATCGAAGGCTCAACAAAGCAACCCACAAGGATCATTTTCCACTCCCATTCATTGATCAAATGCTGGACAGATTAGCAGGGCATGAATATTATTGCTTTCTGGATAGGTATTCAAGTTATAATCAAATTGTCATATGCCCATAGGATCAGGAGAAGACCACTTTTACTTGCCCTTATGGCACCTTCGCCTTCAAGCGAATGCCATTTGGTCTTTGCAATGCACCAGCCACCTTCCAGAGATGTATAATGGCTATTTTCACTAACGTGATGGAAAAATTTGTAGAGGTGTTCATGGATGACTTCTCAGTATTTGGGTCATCTAATGATGATTGTTTGAAAAATCTGAGCATGGTGTTGACCCGTTGTGAAGAAACGAATCTGGTGTTAAATTGGGAGAAGTGTCAGTTTATGGTGCAGGAAGGCATCATTTTGGGTCATAGAGTATCTAAAAGTGGCATCGTAGTTGATAAGGCAAAAGTGGAGGCAGTTGAAAAACTACCTCCACCAATTCCAGTGAAGGGCGTCCAGAGTTTCTCGGGACACGTAGGATTTTATNAAATTCCGGGCATACTTGGTGGGAACAAAAGTTATAGTCCACACAGATCACGCAGCAATCAGGTATTTATTTACAAAGAAAGAATCTGAAGCTAGATTGATGCGCTGGATTTTATTGTTGCAGGAATTTGATGTGGAGATAAGAGACCGAAATGGCACTGATAACCAAGTAGCTGACCATCTGTCAAGGCTGGAAAATCATGATCATGTCGAGGAGGGTGGAGATATTAAAGAAGTTTTTCCTGATGAGCAACTTTTTGCTATAACCCAAGACCCTCCTCCGTGGTATGCTGATTATGTGAATTATCTGGTGAGTGCGGTACTTCTTCCGGAAATAGAATCTGAAGCAAGAAAGAGGTTCTTACGCGATGTGAAGTTTTACTACTGGGATGAACCCTACCTGTACAAAGAATGTGGTGATCAGTTAATGAGGAAATGTATTCCTGATAAAGAAGTGGAATTTGTGCTTTATGATTGTCATGCATCACCATATGGGGGCCATCATGGTGGTGATAGAACAGCGGCGAAAGTGCTACACTCTGGGTTTTTTGGCCAACGTTATTCAAAGATGCCCACGCATTTGTTAAAAAGTGTGACCAGTGCCAGAGAACAGGAACGATAACAAGGAAGCACAAGATGCCTTTGAATAATATCTTGGAGGTAGATATTTTAGATGTATGGGGGATAGACTTTATGGGTCCATTCCCATCATCCAGGGGAAATAAATATATTTTGTTAGCAGTTGACTACGTGTCGAAATGGGTGGAGGCAATTGCATTGCCGACGAATGATGCCATGGTTATCGCTGCGTTTGTGAAGAAGAATATATTCTCCAGATTTGGTGCTCCACGTGCCTTGATTAGTTATGAAGGAACCCACTTTTGCAATCGGTTGTTGAATAACCTTTTAGCTAAATATGGGGCCCGTCATCGAGTTGCAACAACATATCACCCTCAAACAAGTGGACAAGTAGAGGTATCTAACAGAGAAATTAAGCAAATATTAGAGAAAACGGTGAGTGTGAACAGGAAAGATTGGGCTGCTAAGTTAGATGATGCCTTATGGGCATACAAAACAACGTACAAAACACCAATTGGGGCATCACCGTACAAGCTGGTCTATGGGAAGGCATGTCACTTGCCCGTAGAGCTTGAACATAATCTTTGTACCCATTATGAAGGAGTAGTTAGCCTGTTATATATTGCCTATTAATCAAGTTCATTGGATACTTACCACTGGCTCTTTGAAACATTTACAGGTAGGTTTGAGGATATAAGAAAAGATGCCTTAAAATCTTATAAAAAACTTGAGAAGGTTTGTGATCTTGACAACTTGTTGAATGTTAGATATTGAGGAATCTTACTTTCTGAAGACAATGTGAAGGACTTATCTGGTGATTTGCAGGTACCTAACAAAGTTTGGTGTTCATGGCACAAGAATTCAGAAACAGAACATGATTATCCATAATTTTTTAAACAATTGTCTCATAAATCATTATTTTTAACTGTAAAGTACTACTTGATTGTTTCGACGCCTTCTATTCCATCACCATGAACATAACTAACTTTAAAGTCATCACAAAAGAAATAGATCTAAAAAAAGAGTTCCAATATTTACTACACAAATAGTAATAAAAAAGATCTTTTCTAAAACAAGAATAAATTTCAAGAATGTAATTACTGTTTGTTTAGCCACAAATGAGGAACTAGATTGCATTGATGCTTGACTCTCACTAATAATACTTGAAACCTGCATAAGCAAAATCTTTAGTGGTTTCAGTCTTAATAAATTTAACCAACTCATCTGCAAAGAATAAAAAAAAGTACATTTGGAGTACTTGCTTCTGTTACATTGCTTGGTTCGCTAGACCTTCTCTGCTAAGTTGTTGTTGAACCTCTTCTTGGTGGCTCAGCATGATAATAGAACATCTTCTACTGTTATGTCCTATTTTTTCACATGTACCACAGTTCTTCTTTTTTCCTTTTCTGGATGCTTTTAATGAGTTATGCTTTTTAAGATCTGGTTCTTTTGGAGATGTCTCATCGGGTCCTCTCTTTCTTAATTTTTTCGGTCTACCAGGCTGAGTCTTGTAAATGGGTGGCAGCACTGGATCTACTCCTGTCTTAGGCCACTGTTTAGAGCTATTAATTGGCAGGATTGAGGGTCCATAACTCTTCATATACTGCTAAGTTGTATAGCATTCGTGGGCATACATTCGGGTTCATCCTTTTTAACCCAAATAGCCGCAATTTCATGATGACAAGGTATTCCAGTTAACTCCCATCTCCTACAAGAACATGTCATCTCCTTAAGATTAACAGAGAATCGTCTAAGGTAGATGTCCTCAATTTGGTAATGGAATTGGTCAGTTTTAGTGGCAATACATTCAACAGCCTTAGATTTATTTTGCTCTAACTTCAACAAGATTTTTGGACAGATTGTGTGCTCATGGCTCGTCATGTTATCTCTATTATTCTGAAATCTTGACATCATGTACAACCTAATTGACTCGAGCATTGTCAAAATGTGCTTGTCTCTAGCAAGAAATAGTACGCTATTGAACGATTCACACAAATTGTTCAATAGCATATCACACTTTGTGAAAGAAGAGAAAAAAGCTCTGGACCAGTGAATAGGAGGCTTATTATTGAACCATCGAGGGGCTTCCGAATTCGGCTTCTCCATTTCTTCCATATACTTGTGGAATTGAGCTTCAGTAGTTGCCCTTGCAGCATTCCATAAGACGTCCTTAAGTGCTTGTCCTCCAAAACCTTCATTTTTAACGTTGTTGTGTAGGTGCCTCACACAAAACCTGTGTGCAACATCTGGAAGTACCTCATCAAAAGCTGGATGTAGATCCTTTTGCTTATCATAAATAAAAGTCCATGTAAAAGGGTTTTGTGAGATTCCTTGGTCTTCATTTGAGAGCATTGAATGTATGTGGTGTTTTTGGCGATGCATCAAAGATGTTTTAGTGAAACCTTTTCAATTTTTTATAGATAGTGAATACCATTTTGTGTTAGCATACAGTACCTTAAAAGTGTTTGAAACTGAGTTCATAATTTGCACATCATCAAGCCAATAATTCCAAGTATTTCAGTATGTATGTTGTGATACTTCGCTTTGATTGCCCCATGAAATCTTTAACTAATTAACTCAAAATAATACTCACATGATGGGGTGGATTGTAACCCACTTTTTGAACGCAATTCCATCGTCGCTTCCGGATCAAATAGATCAAGGACTTAAGTCTTTTGTGATGAAGAAGCGTCCAAATATTGCAGAACTAGGGTACGTGATGTCCATGACAATATTTTTCTTGAAATTTTTATTTCTTCAAACAATAATGTTCTAAATACCTCAATTTCCCCTTTTAGCAGTCGGTTAGTTGAAGGATCAAAACTACTCACATGATATAATTGAAGGTTAGTAGTGGTAAGATGGATAACACAAGGACTAAAAGCAGAATATAGGTATAACACAGGGAATAAAAATGCTATTTTCCCTATTATTTAAATTATAGTTTAAATACCTACGTAAAATATAAAGAAATATCGCATATGCGGGAATAAAAATTATCGAGGGCAAAATAAACCTCGCATAGGATGAAAGGAAGAGAATAAAAATTATTCAAAGTTGAAAGATGATTGATTTTTAAAGTAAACTTGGGATTTGCAAATGATTTTCACTAATTGATATATGGTGCACCTTAATTTGTTGTATGACAGTGACTGAAATTTAGATACTGATATTAGCAAAAGAGAAAAGAGAGATAAAAAGCTTACTACTAAGAAAAAACCTTTGTTCAAACACACAAAGTTTATAATAAGACGGCACCTTAAATATCATTTTTACTAGATGGCAATTCGAGATATTATAACAACATATAGCAGAATCATTGCTGAAGCCAAATAGGAAAAAAATTCAGCTATATTGAGTAATTGCATACTAGAAATAGTTAACAAGAATATTGTTGCATCAAGGAATATGAAGATCATGGTATCAACACTCTCAGTGCTCAACTTTTCTATGTTTGGTTTCTAATCTATATCTACTATCATTGTCAATTGTCTACTCCTCTACAATATTTGGGGAAAACAAACTCTCAACATACACACTAGATTGCATTAATTTTGAGGCATTTTGCAGCAAAATGTCATCATTTTGGTTCATAGAAAGGGGCCTAAACCTATTATCATTCTTAAAGATCTCAACATCGTGATATGGGATCGAAACCGAAGAAGAGAAAGAAGCAATCTTGCTCCATCCATTATCCCCCATAACCCATAAATCCGTATGGACTCTGTAGTGAAAGCATACCGACAGATTTCCTCTTAACAGCCCTAGTCTCCAACTAACATCAACATCATCTAAATTATTATCAATGTAGATGGGCAATGGCATATCTTTGCATGTCATGTCTATAACGTTCAACGAGGCAACAAACCACGACTCGAAGTTGTCGTGGCCTCGATCAACGATCCAATACATCCTTTCATTTGTATATACAGCAGATTCCATCCCAAAGCAAGCCCCGGAAATGACAAGAAACTTTTTCCACGAATTCGATCTTAAACTCAACATAAAGAATTCATTCGTGTTTAACCTATTTTTGTCATTCCATCTTGATGAACCAACCACCTGTAAATCTTATAGTCATGCTGGGATTCTACGTAACAAAAGCCAAAAGTAACAATACCGGTCGCAGGCGGAGGGGGTAATTTTTTCAATTGTCGCATAGAAGGATTCCACAGAAACAAATCCCGACGAGAAACCGAAATACACAACAAGCCACTGCAGGAACCCTCAATTTTGTATTCACCAAACGAACTTTTGCAAGGAAAATCAAGCTTAACATGCCTCTGGTGAGATTCTTGATACAAGATTGAGGAAAGGGGGCAAGTGTAAAACCTGGGACTTCCAAGAGAATCATTAAAAAGAAGCCTCAAATCCTGCTTCTTGATGGACAATTTTAGATGGGCCTTGATGAACTGTGGACTGGAGATTAGAGAATTCCAAAATCTTGAAACGCACTTCATCATCAGCAGAATCATTAGAGGTAGTTGCAGGAGTATCTCAAAGATCACATCATATGGTGGTGATTTTGAATCAGAATTAGATGAACTAGCAATGGATGTAGTTACTGTATCCATTGGAATGGTGATGTGAAGGGTGAACAACAGAGTTTGTATTTTGTTTCTTGAGAAACTCTAGCTAAATTGCTCTAAGAATGTGGCGGGCAGATTGTTTTTTCAGTTTGATTTTGAAGTTAAGTTGAAGAACCATTTCATTTGTCTATATATCTAACGGTATTTTTTGAATTAGACTGTGGGCCGCTCAATTAGTGCCGTCAAACCATTATATTTGGGCTTTTAACATATTCGCTCAAATAGCCAAAAATATGTGCAAATTCTAAGGATTGCTATCCAGAAATTAGTCAATGCATTTTGAATGTCTGTTTTCCAAAATTTCCTGAACCGTTCTAAAATTAAAATTTAAAGACAAAAATAAGTAATTGACTAATTCCTAAATAGTAGCCCTAAGATCTTGTGCACCTCTCCCCAAAAGGATAATTACGGTCCAAAAAACTCCCTTTGGGCATGTTAAGAGGCTCTTGTTGGTTTTCATTAGGTATACATAAGCATAGGACTTTATCGCAATTCATATTGATTGGTTTCGAATGACATGAAGCCTATATAGATGTCCACAATCGTAGGAAGAAATGGGGAATAATTTTTTCATTTTTAGGAATAAGCATTTTCGTGGCGTCTGGAGTTGTAGATAGTAGGGGGAATCGAAAAATGAAGACTTTTGAAATTTGTGGTCCTAAACAAGTCAAAAAGGGTCATTTTTTATACATGTAGATAGTACATGAGAATACATTGTAATGAAAAGAACACACCATTTTGATGTTTCGTTTCCTTCAGCACGCGCCATTTTTTGGGGGGCTATATAATGTTAAAAAGGGCTATATGAACAATCAGAGCAGGTTATCCATATACTCAAGTTAAATCGATCAATTTCTCAGTTATTCACAATATTTCGTGTGCTATTGAATACCATGTAGTTTCTAAAAATTCAAGAACATGACACATTTGTTTTTAGGGATAATTACACATAAGTACAACCCACATGCATATGTTACAATATAATAGTGAGAGTCATAACTTCATAAATCTGTAGCCCAAAAATAATAGTCTAAAGTTTGAAAAAAGAGTATGTTTTGGGTTTTTCACTCAGTAGAGGAGTTTCCTCAAGATTATTATCTTATTTAAATGAAGTCTTGGAATCTTCGGATTCTTCCGTCATCTGATCTTGATCGTTCTCCCCCAATTGCTCTTTAGTGATCTTTCCTATTATATCATAAAAAATGGTAAAACAAGATGAAAAATCAAGTAGCTTATATTGTTTCAATTTCGTTGATTCAACTTGTATGATAAATTAAAAAATAACAACAACAATCCAGTATAATCCTACAAGTGGGGTCTAAGAAGGGTAGTATGTACGCAGACTTACCCCTACCCTAGGATAGAGAGGTTGTTTCTAATAGAAACTGGGCATCCTTCTCTCCAAGAACTCCCCACATTGCTCTTAGGGTGACTCGAACTCACAACCTCTTGGTTGGAAGTGGAGGGTGCTTACCATCAGAGCAACCCACCTTGTCGATAAATTGGAAAACAATTGCTGCAAGTTCTTGATTTGGCTAAGAAATCAATAAGGAAAGTAGATTTGTACATGATTTTTCTAGAAAAAGTAAGAAAACATGAAAAAAATTTAATTGCAATATACATGTGCAGTACATGTATGTAACTATGTATAAACTTGTATATGGAATATATAATAATGTATATCAGAAAAATAAGAGAAAGAAGAAGAAGAGAAGTCTCAAATTTCTACGGAGGCCGGGACCAGGTGGGAGTGGGCTCATAAGTGGGCCGGTCCTCAGTAAAAAGCTCGCGAGACCGTGACTGTTTGGGCCTGGTGACCGGCTCCTAAGTGGGCCGGTTCAACCGGTCCTAAACGAGCTCAAACAACTATTTAAAAAAAAAAAATTAATCTCAAAATTTTTTAGCCGTTATAAAAGTTTTAAAAATGGTTGTTGGCCTGCAAAAATAGCCATTCGCTATTTCTAAAACAGCCATTTAACCGCCCCAACTTTGTTTTAACTCCAAACTTTTTATAATTATACTTTTTCCCTATTTTTAACTATAAATACCCCTCATTCTTTTATTTTTCTCACAAAATCATCAATCTCTCTCTAATTTTCTTCTATAATTGCTTACTTTATCGTTGCAATTTGTGAAAAATTATGAAGTTGGTGAATAGAAGTATTCAAGTTTTCAACGATGTATAATTTTCAACAAGTTGTTCGTCAATAAGGTAAACTCGTTCCAACTCTTAGGTTTTAATATTATAGTTTTGTTTGTTTTACTTTGTATAATCGTAATTAATATGACCTATTCTTTGAAAAAAAATATTTAGTAAAAGTAAGGAAAAATCCAAGATTGGTGAATCTAGTGGCAAGTTGTTCCTCCTCCACTTCCCCCGGCTCCCCGACCCAGTCCTGTTACCCGTCCTAAACTTGCTATTCTTGATAGTGATAACACTTTATTATAATTTACCGATAGTCAATTTTACCATGATATTGCACCAGGTGAACAATTAAACGATGAATATATGAATGCTCTTTATGGTAATCCAACTATTGATGAGAAAAATGATGATGAAAATATAAATTTTGATGAAACGCAACCGATGACGATACACCCACTAAACCTGTTGTTGAGGTTAACCCAACTGACAATAATCCAAATGATGCCCCGTCTGACCTCCTATTACTACCCCTACTTTTTCTTGACAACCTTCTAAACGGAGCGAAACATCTCTTGTTTGGCCATTTTTTATTCAACTAAGAGAAAAAAAGAGGGGTAAGTGTTAAACTTGTGGCAAAGAGTTAACTTTTAAATTTGTTGGAGGTCGCGGGAGAGGGGGGGAGGGGACGGGAATTTTGTCTAGACACATATTGATACACCCTAAAGATAAAGTCAATTTTCTTCAAATGAAAGTTGCGGCCGAGGGGATAAGTGTACCTAGTCCGGTTGACCCTAGTACCGGGTCAAATCAATTTCAACCGGAAACTAATATTGTTACCGGTGGTATTTTATATTACTATCCATTTTGTATTTTGAAGTAGAAATGTCGAAATCAAAATAGTACGAAATTCTGGGATTTCATACCCTCATGTCTAGATTTTCAATCATTACTTACCTCAAACCGGACAAAAATCTACTTCGCGATGCCCTTGCCGCTCGACTCGGCCTCAAATTGCCCCGAATCTATCCAAAATCAGTATCATAACATTAATACATGCTAAAGGAACAAAGCTCACGCGAAAATTATCAAATCAAATAAAAAATCTCGAAATTGGCCAAACCCGACCCCCGGGCCTACGTCTCGGAATCCGATAAAAATCACAAAACTAGTATCTTTGTCCTCTCACGAGTCCGTACATAGCAAAATGATCAAAATCTAGTTTCGTTTGACCCCTCAATCACCCAAATTTAACTCTCAAGTTCCAAGCCCTAATTCCCAATTTTCACCCCTAAATCCCACAAATTTTATGCTTAATCAATTGAAAATCACCATCGAATCGAGTTTTAGGTTCAAAAATATTACCTCAATATGTTTCCCCTTGAATCCCTCTTCAAAATCCCTCAAAAGCTTCAATCTGTCTTCAAAAATGGTGGAAATGGACAAAAATTCGCGAAGGGTTCAATTTATACTTTCTTCCCAGCACTTCCGCATCTGCGGTTACTTGGTCACATCTGCGACGCCGCACCTGCGAAAATTTCATCTCAGGTGTGGTTCTCACTAACTCCTCCAGAATCCGCCTCTGCGGTCACAACATCACACATGCGGCTCCGCAGGTGCGCTCCTTCTCCCGCACCTGCGCTCCTAGCCCCACAACACCCTGTCCCCATCTACGAGCCTTCTCCGCACCTACGGTTCCGTTTTCGCAGGTGCGGTTTTGACAGAACTAGCAAACTTCACCTATTCTTTCTAAGTTCCAAATCCGCCGATAACCATCAGAAATCATTCCGAGCCCCTCGAGACCTCAACCAATTACACCAATAGGTCCCATATCCCTATACAAACTTAGTCGAACCTTCGGGACACTCAAAACGACATCAAAACCCCAATTTACCCTCAGATTCAAGCCTAAGAACCTCTAAACTTTCAAACTTCGCCAACGATGCCGAAACTAACCAAACCACGTGCGTATTACCTGAAATTTTGCACATACATCACAAGTGACACTACTAACCTATTCCAACTTTGAAATTCCATTCCGACCCCGATCTCTAATTTTCCATTGCCGACCGGAAATCACCAAAAATTTAATTTCGCCAATTCAAGCCTAATTACACCATGGACCTCCGAATAACATTCTGAACCCCACTCCTAAATTTAAATTCACCTAACGAAGCTATCCGAACCATAAAAATCAAATTTCGAGATTGTTTACCCATAAGTCAACTTCCGGTTGACTTTTCCAACTAAATAACCAAGTTAAGAGACTAAGTATTTCATTCCTCTGCAAAATCACTCTGAACCCGAGCCAACTGACCTGATACAAAATAATATGGATGAACCACATATAATGAAGCAGAAATAGGAGAAACGGGGCTAAACTCTCGAAACGACTGATCGGGTCGTTACAAATTTGCTCGACCGTTGCCTGCAGGATGATATCGCGTGAAGCATTTTCTTAGCGGGCTTTTGATGTCGTTTGTTCCTTGTTTTCATATCCGGTAGGATGCCCTATTCATGTCCTACTCTGAAAAGAAATAGCAAGTTAAAGCTAAACGAAATCGTTTGTTACCTCGATTGATTGGTTGATGAGTGGGAGGGAGCGATCATGTTCTCTTCGTAGGTTCCTTCTTCGCTGCTTGGGTCTGGGAAGTCCCTTCCATCTGGTTGGCAACGAACTGGGAGATGTGCTGTGGAACGGCTCGTCTGCTCCATACTTGAGTGGTAGCTCCAGATCTGATCTCAGCCTGGTGTTTAGCCTCGTCATCAGTCGAACTTGGGCACCTCATGGGCTAACGACTCACTTCGACCGTTAGGGTCTCGAGATCGATTTCCAGTTCGACCTAGTCCCGGGTGCACAAAGATAACAGAAACGTAAGTCATACCACAAACATACAGGTGGGACAAGTTTATCATTTCAGAGAATTACACAACATGCGTAATTCCATATTACGAGAGAGAAGGTGGTATGCGTAAGGTATAGATGGAATCTAGTGTTAATATGGCAGTAGGATTGCGGACGCGCTCGATGCCTAATTTTCGTAGTCTTAATCTAACGACATGCGCTCACAACGCACCAGAACTGCTACTACAGCACAATGTAGTTTCTGTATATAAATCAAACATAACTCCGATTTCACTCAAGGATCTAACCTTAGTTGATTTGACGGTTTCAAGGGCTTGCCTGTAAGTTTCTCAAGTCTTGATGCGAAATGAAAGGGTGAAACTACTACGAACATGAATAAAGCTAGGACCGAATTTATATCTAGAGGAAACTAAGACTTTGGCTAGAAAATCCCCACAAAAGGCGTCAAATTATTTGACCAAAATTTTTTAAGTCTTCTTATTAAACTAAATTGAATAACGAGGTAGAGGATAAATCCTAGCCGAAGATAATTAATTCTAGATCGAAGATCATAAACGGGAATAAGTTAACATGGTTGAACCTAAAAATCGGTTGTAATCTCGACTGAGTTCCGTGATACAAGAAGAGATAATAATTTGGATAATATCTAATAGTAATGCAAAGTAAAAGTAGGTAAAATTTCACCAATCCATGGGCGAGATAGATCTTCATTTATTCGATAAGATTGATTTACAGATGAACACCAGGGTTCTGGGTTTTTTCTCTCTTGCGAGTGATATGGGTGTGTGCTTGAACCAGTCCCCCCTTACTTCACTCTCTCTCCTAGTATTTATACAAAACACTTGCATTTACTCAGCGGTCCTTAATCAGAGTGCCTAAGTCCTTTGATCATCCTTTAGAATAATCCTATGAGACTAAGTGTCTAATTCGCCGTGCGGGCCATCTGAATGTTTTACCTCGACCATAGCCGAACCAGTCGCTGATGTATTGTTTCATACGCATAATTTTGGCTTGCTCGGCCCCTGGTCGTCCCTTCTTAGATAAACTTCTTTCGATCAGATTTTGACCCATACACAATATTTGACTTTTGTCTTCCTGTATTAATGTTTTTATCTTCCTAAAAAACTCGATCATTATAAAAAACAAAAATATATATTATGATTTTATTTGAATGTGTTCTTTTATTTTAATTTTTTTAACATGTAATTTTTCCTTATGCTATTGATTTTACTTTTTTTTTTAATTATGTATGTCTTACATTATAGGTGATTTTTGTTTTGATATTATAAAAATTGTGTCTCTTATATATCAACTAGTCTCTGGGCACACGCGTTGAGCGTGTACCCATATCAATGAGTATAAGAATGTTAATAAAATTTATATCAATATTATCAAAAAAATATTTTTGAGTGACAAAAATTAGACAAAAAAAGTATAAGTTCTTGATATCTTATGGTGATCTGGATATATTTATTAGCTTGTTTCAAAAAGCTAAAACACCTTTAGGGTGACAAAAAAAACTATATACGTCGAGTAATATCTAAAGAAATCATATCGGAAAAACATTTATCTGAACACAAAAGGGAAAAGTGTTTAGCCCGCATACTCTCTGATTTTTATAGCACACGTCATTAAACTCTCAACGGCACAAACGCCTCCTCTAACTTGTTGCAACACAAATAATTATCCAACGACACCACCATATCCAAGAACTTATTAAATATGTCATCCATATCGGCAAGTGATTTGTTAGGCTCATACGGTAACCCAAAATTGTAAAGTTAGTTTGCTATATTACCACTGACGAAAATAATGGCATGTTTTGTCTTCCTTATAATACAAGGAGCGCTAGCAAGTAAATATTACTACTATATTTTAGTTTATATGTAGAATAATATGTCTATCAAATATCATTAATAGTATTTTTATCTGGAATGTTCTCAAAACAAAGATTTTATGAATTTAATTGAGAATACAAAAAGCACCAAATATTTTTAATAGACCAGATACATTTAGTAGTTATCGGGACTACAAAAATATTTTGCAAATTTGAAAAAATATTTTTATACGTTATATTGTATTTTATGTTTTCATGGAACGTGTAATAGAGAATTAAAGGCTCAATTTATTATGAGATATTTTTACCTTTTGGTACAAAAATGACATAAGAGTAATATTTAAATGAAGGACAAAAACGTCACTTAACTTTTAGTGGATATTTTGGTCTTTTAACTTTGCACTTTGGCCGTTTCACTTATAATATGGAATATGATATGATATGATAATTAATTTACAAAGAAGATATGTCTAACCTGGAAATTACCTAGTTATACCGATAAAAGCCATTGTATCACATTAACATCTTGTTTGGATGGTTGTTACATATTATTTTATAATGTATCATATCGTACTGTATTGTATTGTACTGTATCGTTTTATAAATACAATGTTTGGATAGATTATGCGTTTCATGATATCACACACAAGCAATATGCAAAATAAACTTGTAATTATAAAGAAAAAATATGATAATGGTAAAATTACTATATAAAAAAGTAGACAAAATGATAAAATAAAATAATATAATAATAATGAAGGGTGAGATTGAGATGAAAAGACAATGTAACGACGCGACCACACCAAATCGGTCGTTACATAAAGTGGCTCAATTTCGTCGTTATGTAACGACACATTTAGCGATACGATACAATACAATAAAATTTAAATAACAATCAAAATAAATATGGTATTTAAAATAACAATACGATACAATACAATCTATTCAAACAAGGTGTAAAATTTATAGAGTTTTTGTGCTTTGTTTTAACCAACAATACCCAAAAATAGGGTACAATATTGATTTATTTCCAAGGTAGAATCGAATTGAGGTCGGTTGGGTCCCACCAAGAGCAGGTTATATGTAGACCCTTCCATATTCATAAAATCCTAATTCACTACAGAATGGGAGTCTTAGCCTAACCTAACAAGGTTTCGGAGCACCATGGCGATCTTCTTCTTTTCAATAGCAGCCTTACCAATAATCTCAATTTCATATTCACGAGTGCCCATCAAAAAGGAAGATCAAAACAGAACTTTTGAAACAAGTTTCTCTCTTTTAAGGTGAGATTTTCATAATCGTAGAATGTATAATCAAGGATCAATTATGTATATTATGGTGTTTGGGTAGTAAATATTGTTAATGCTGATTAGTTATTGAATGTCAGTAGTATTTATTTGGAATAACAACTTACGTATTTTATGCATGTATATTTATATATGTTTTCTCTTTCTTTAATTTATAGAATCATCAATTATTCCTAGTCTGAATTAAAAGATATACTAATCTTGCTTCTTGCATACAGGATTGAGCAATTTATTCTGAATGTTGACGAAGATGGCGATAATGGAGCAGGATTTAAGAAAGCTGGATGTGACAAAACTACATCCACTTTCACCTGAAGTTATATCCAGGCAGCCTACAATCAACATTGGTGATTTTTATTATAATTAACCCCATTCTTGTTTTCCTGGACAAGTTAATCATGGACTAATTATAATAAAATGGTTTAAACTTTTGTTAGGCCTCGTTGGCCATGTAGCACATGGCAAAACCACTGTTGTCAGGGCAATCTCTGGTATTCAGGTACCCTTAGTTACTCTTTTGTCTGTAGCCCTTTGAACACTTTTTGTTATGTCTCGCCATCTCAATTTCTTTTGTTTTTTATTTGATCATCTTGTACTAGATTGAAGGGGTAATACAAGGTTGAAAAAGTGATAACTGTTTAACTTGCTTTTATGGAATGGATAAGTATTGGTTTTCCTGGTATTGTTTTTTATCAACTGTATTATATTAAAAATGACAATTACGTAATTTCTAAAAAGAAGGTATAAGTTATCCTGGCACTAATTACCCCACCCTCTACAAGGACTTACCTTCTTACCTCATACCAAACAACTCCTTACTTTTTTTGTTGTTTATGCCATCCAATTATCAGACTACTCGATTCAAATGTGAACTGGAGCGTAACATAACTGTGAAACTTGGATACGCAAATGCAAAGATATACAAATGTGAGGATGAAAGTTGCCCGCGACCTTTATGCTACAAGTACGTATGTTAAAGTATGAACTATCCGATGCTTTCTTGAAGAATATATTGTTAATCTCTACCTAATTTTTAGGTCATATGGAAGTGGTAAAGAAGATAATCCTCCATGCGATGTTCCTGGATTCAACAACTGCAAGATGAAACTGCTGAGACACATTTCTTTTGTAGATTGCCCGGTATGGCTACTTCATTTGTTGGAACCTTAAAACATTGCATTTTTATCTTTCTAGAAGTTAGTATGTTTGGGACTATAGGTGATAAATCAATTTTTTCACTACTTGAAACATGGCAAAGCATCTGAACTTTTTGCCACATATATATTTCCTCAAAATGTTGGTTGTCCCTGAGTATGACTTACATTACTACATTGTAACTATATTTAGCTTTGGCTGCGGTGTAGGGGCATGAGATACTGATGACTAGAATGCTGAGCGGGGCAACAATTATGGATGGAGCTTTCCTTCTAATAGCTGCCAATGAAAGTTGTCCTCAGCCCCAGACTCTAGAGCATTTATCTGCTGTTGACATCATGAAGCTCCAAAACCTAATCATTCTTCAGAACAAAGCTGACACTATACAGCAGGATCAAGCTAGAAATCAGTATAAAGCAATCTGTGAATTTCTCAAGGTTAGTCTTTCCAAAGAGCTTTGCAAGTTGATTACCTGGTTTTTTTAACATTTTGCTAAAGACAAAATTCATCTTATGCCTACCAGGGAACAGTTGCAGAAGGCGCACCAGTTATACCTATTTCCGCACAGCTTAATTACAACATTGATGCTGTTTGTGAATATATTGCAAGGATTCCTATTCCTAAGAGAGATTTTGTATCACCTCCCCGTATGGTTGTGATTCGATCGTTTGATGTGAATAAGCCTGGTTGTGGGATTGATGACATGAAGGGTGGTGTTGTAGGTGGAAGTATCATTAAGGTATATATATATATATACCTTTTAATTCCTGTTGTGTGCAAATTGTTCTCATATCTGTTATTACTATAAAGAACATCTTTTAATTAATGTGTGTCTACGCGTATCTGATGAAAGTTGTCTTTTGTCAATTCCCACTGATCAATTTTGTTGGTAACCAAGTATGGTATTTAAATCTAAGTTTAACTTTTAAATTCTTTATTATGTCTAAACATATATATATATATATATCTGTTCTCAGGGTGTTTTAAAAGTAAATCAGATGGTTGAGCTTCGTCCAGGCATCCTTGACAAAACTGCAGATGGAAAAACCATTTGTAGACCAATATATTCCAGAATTATGTCATTATTCGCAGAACAGAATAAGCTTCAGTATGCTGTACCAGGAGGCCTTATTGGGGTTGGCACATCAATGGATCCTTCCATATCACGCAGCGATATGCTTGTTGGTCAAGTCCTTGGAGACGTTGGTACACTCCCTGAAGTCTATATTGAACTTAAGGTTAGCAAGTTTTCTTTAGCCTTTTTAGCTTTTGTTGTAATATCTTTTATTGCTTCCTAAATCATGCCATTTATAGTTCCTCCGGCCATTTATTTTTTGGCCAAATCACTAGGAATATATGTGGTACACTAAATTCTTTTATCTGCAGATCAGGAAAATTAAACTGCTGCGTCGGCTTGTAGGGGTTGGGAAAAAAGAGTCAGAAAGGCAGGTGTCGAATCTGGTGAAGGGTGAATTGCTAATGCTGAATATATTGTCCATGGCTACTGGGGCTCAAGTCATAAAAGCGAGAAATAACAGCGCGAAATTGCAACTAACTGCACCTGTATGCACTGGCATAGGCGAGAAGGTGGTGCTCAGCCGTCGAGTTGGTGGCCACTGGCGTCTCATTGGGTGGGGTGAGATTGAAGACGGAGTGGCACTAGATGTGCCACCCACACCTGCAGATATTGTGTGAAGTTGGTTCTTTCTATTTTATGAATGGCTTTTACTATGAGCGTTTCTTTTTAGCTTTAAATTTGTTCCTACGGATTTGTATTGTCGACGCGAATTAGCTTAAGCTTGCTTCTGAGGTTGAGCAGTCTCTTTTTTTGTAAGGCACCCATTAAATTCAAGCAAACAGCAACATGGTTCCAAGAAATTCGGTGCCTTACAATTGTACATGGGTGAAAAGAATTCAAGCAAACAGCAACATGGCTCCAAGAAATTCGGGTTACTTGTTAATTTTTGCTATTCCTTTAAGCATGTAACCTCGGTCACTACACCTAGTTACAAATTATTGTTTTTAATAATTATGGTATCCAGAATAATTAGTATAACATAATCAATTACATGTTACATGGAAGGGAAAAGTGATACACAAATCCGAATATGTCGCATGACTACGAAGTTTAAGATATTAATTTAATTCATACTTATATATTAGTGAGGAACATATTATACATCAAACGATTTCTTTGGCCGAGTTTCTATTTTCTCCTTTTTAAGCTAAACTAGTCTCAGGGCAAGCGTTTCATGCGTGGATCTTATACCAATGAGTATACAAGTTTTTAAGAATTACATATATATTATTATTAAATAATGTATTTATGCTATAAAATACACATTAAAGAAAAAAGTATAAGTTCCTAGAATGATAATGTTGATTTATTTAGGTAGCTCAATATAGGAAGAAACTACGCGTCAGATGTCTTATTTTGATTTTTCAGAACCTTTGTGGGGATATTTATGAAAAATTATTGTTTCTTTCATGACCTAATAATACTTTTAGATAATCTATTTATACTTTCAATCAATATTTAAATTATAATTTAGAAAATATTCAATTAGTGACAATCATAACTTGAAAAATGATATTCACAATAGCGAATAAGAGAGAAGATGAAACTTAAGAACATCACTTACAATAGTAATCTAAAAAATAACAGTAAATTATGTAACAAATTCAATAAAAGAATTATTATATTTATAATTTTAAAGACCTTAAATTGTAATCTGTAATAAAATATAATATAATTTAATTATAGATAAATCATCTAAGTGAAAAAATAAAATATTATTCAAAATATTACATAGAGAGGATTTTTTTTGTTTTTACATTAGAGATAGGGTTAAAAATGTCGATGGAAAAATAGATACGATTCTATTGAATGGGGATTTTTAAAAGCAATCCTGGTGGAGTTTGGTTTTCCAGGAAGTTTGTTAACTTAATCATGGAGTGTGTTTCATAGTGAACTACTCTATTTTGATCAATAGGGGCATTACTCCTAAATTCAAGGCAAAGAAAAGACTAAGACAAGGGGATCCAATGTCTACTCACTTGTTTGTGTTGATAATGGAATATCTGAGCAGATCTTTGAAGCAATTTAGGCATAACCCTGACTTTAATTATCACCTTAGATGTGGTAAGCTAAAGTTAATGCACATTCATTTTGCGGATGATTTGTTAATCTGCCCTACTATAAGATTGATGCTTCAAGCATTCAATCACTTTTCTGACGCCTCATGACTTGTAGACAATGAAGAAAAGGGTTCCATGTATATAATTGGAGTCCCTCAAGCACTGAAGTAGCATATTTTATCTAAGACACAATTCTTATTAAGGGAGGTCCCATTCAAATACCTTGGGATACCTTTATCCTCTCAGAAGATCAACATACATCAATGTCTTCCACTGGTAGAGAAAATGACAGCCAAAATCAGGTGCTGGAAAAAATTCTTATACAGTAGTGGAGTGCAATTGATTAAGAGTGTTCTCTTTGAAATGCATACTTACTGGGCTCAGGTATTCTTACTACCAAAAAAAGTGCTACAACTATTCACTAGTGTTTGTAGAACCTTCTTATGGACTGGAATGCTCAAGCATCTAAAAGAGCATTAGTGGCTTGGGAAACACTAGGTATGCCAATATCTGCAGGGGGTCTAAACATAACTGATTTCTTCACATGGAATATGGCAGCCATATGTAAACAACTTTGGGCAGTAGCCTAAAAAAAAACATCCTTTGGGTCAAGTGGATCCACAACTTCTATATAAAAGGCAAAGAACTGAGTAGTATGAAGACTCCACAACTAGCATGCTAGATTGTAAGGAAGATAATTGATTCTAGACAGTGGTTGCCAGGTGGTGAACCTCTACATGAGCTGTAGAAACTTGTAACGATCAGACCGATCATCTTGAGCTGTAGCGCGTCGTTCGGTGGTATGAGGCCTTGGGCAACTTCACTTTAGGTATTATGACTTATACGTGTGATTGAGATTGAATATCGAGAAGATCGGAGTTGATTTGGAAGGAGAGCTTTAATTCCGGAAGCCTTAAGTTGGAGGAATTGTCTAGAGTGTGATTTTTGAGTAAACGACCCCGAAATCAGGATTTGAAGGTTCTAACAGGTTCGTATGATAACTCTGGACTTGGGCGTATATCCGAAAGTGGATTTGGAGATCCGTAGGCCATTTTGGGGCCATTTGGTGGAAGTTAGAAATTTGAAGGTTTTTGAGAAGTTTGACCGGAAGTGGACCATTTGATATCGGGGTCGGATTTTGATTCCGGAAGTTGGAGTAGTTCTGTGATGTTGAATGTGATTTGTGTGAAAAATTTGAGGTCAATCGGACGTGATTTGATAGGTTTCAGCATCGAATGTAGAAGCTTGAAGTTCTAAAGTTCATAAAGCTCGAATCGGGGTATGATTCATGATTTTAATGTTGTTTGATGTGATTTGAGGCCTCGATCAGGAACGCGTTATGTTTTGGAACTGGTTGGTATAATTGGACGGGTCTCAAGGGCCTCAGGTGGATTTCAGATGGTTAACGGATCAAGTTGAAGCTTGACGGATGGCTGAAGTGCACCCGTTTTGGTGTAGTCACACCTGCGCAAGTTTGATCGCAGGTGCGTGACAGTAGAAGCGTGGACATTGTCGCAGGTGCGGTCGGGGTGAAGCTGGGCCGCGGTCGCAGGTGAGAAAGGTTGTCCGCACCTGTGAGGTCGCAGAAGCGGAGTAGTGCCGCAGGCGCATGGGTGACCGCAGATGCGGAAATGGGCTGGAACCCCTGGGTCGTAGAAGTGATGAGAGATCCGCAGAAGCGAAAACTGTGCGTAACATAAGGGGATCGAACTTGGTCATTTCCTCATTTTCATTTGGGATTTTGGAGCTTGGTTCTTGGGCAATTTTGAGGAGTCTTTATCATGTAACACAAGGTAAGTGATTCTCACTCATTATAAGTAAAATACATGGTTTTGCATAAGGACTTAAGCATAGAAATTTGTAGAAATTGTGGGGGTTCTTGGAAGGAAACCTAGAAATTGGTATTTGTGGATCTTGACCACAAAATTTGACATAGAATTTGGAATAAAATATATATTTGAGTTTGTGAGGTTATGAGTAAAGTTTATCTTTGAAAATTTTCGGAATCCAGGTACGTGGGTCTGGGGGTGAATCTTAGGGATTCTTCAAATTGGGTTAGAAAATCACCTTAATGGTCAGGATATGAACTCTTGAGCATGTATTGACTATTTTCTATATCATTTG
Source organism: Nicotiana paniculata (assembly GCA_005239505.1). Taxonomy (NCBI): domain Eukaryota; kingdom Viridiplantae; phylum Streptophyta; class Magnoliopsida; order Solanales; family Solanaceae; genus Nicotiana; species Nicotiana paniculata. The sequence continues at coordinate 8,145 of ML325977.1, read as the reverse complement.
ACTAGCTTTGATTCGTTTGGCTTCGAGTTGAGGATTGAAAGCACAATTTTGGACCAGAACGTGAGATTTGAGACGAGGTATGTCTCCTGTCTAACTCTGTGTGGGGGAAATTGTCCCTAGGTGATATATATTTGATTGTGTGCTACTTGTTGTAGGGGCTACGTACGTGCGAGGTGATGGGAGCCCGTACGTAGCTACATTCGTTATATTGTCCGGGTAGACTTAGGTTCACATTATGCTATAACTGTACTATTTGAGTAGTTTCTCGCCTATATAGTCCCTCTGTTTTACATTACTACTTGAGACTAGACTTGCTATCGTAGAGACTTCACGAGTTCATGATTAGTCACTTAATAATTGTACTCCCTTTACAAAATGATTCCGTGATATATATATATATATATATTCATTAAAAGGTTTTGTTGAAGAAATTATGACTCACACGTTTATTCGTGAGTGGGGTCAAACACCCGTTAAAGCTTCTTACTCTTATGATCGGGCCGTTAACCTCGACAGGATTTATGTACCATACTCTCATGGTAGCGGGCCGTTCGCCTCGGCAGGTTAATAGATGCATCTATGTTTCGTGTCGTTCGACCCTTGGCAGTGCACAATTTAATTATTATGCTGGATCGAGCCGTACACCTCAGCATTTCCTATATCATATCCTCATGGAATCGTGCGTAATGTTCGGCAAGAAGCCAGTGTATCCGTGAGTTTTTCCAGATTTGAATTATGATAACCTATTTGATGAGGTCCACTATATCTATATGTGTGCTCCGGTGTAACGACCCCGCCGGTCTTTTTGAGAGTTAGAGCCTCGATCCCTTATTAACTGCTTTCCTAGTATCTTATTCTGCTATATTGGGTTGCTGGGAGGGTTCGTGTTTGTTTTTTAAACGAATTGAGACACTTAGTCTCTTATATGGGAGCTTATGTTGGAAAAGTCGACAAGATGTCGACTTGTGTGTAACAACCTTGGGTTCGAATTTTGATGGTTCCGTTAGCTCCGTTAGGTGATTTTGGACTTAGCAGCGCACCTGGAATGTGAATTGGAGGTCCGTAGTATATTTAGGCTTGAATTGGCGAAAGTGGAAATTATGGCAATTTTGGTCGGCAGTGGAAATGTTGATATCGAGCCCGAAATGGAATTCTGGAAGTGGGAGCAGGTTTGTAGTGTCATTTTTGACTTGTGTGTAAAATTTGAAGTCATTAGGATGAGGTTTGATATGTTTCTGCGTCGTTGTAGAATTTAGAAATTTCAAAGTTCTTTAGGCTTGAATCCGTGCATAATCTGTGTTTTTGATGTTGTTCGATGTGGTGTGAAGAGTAGACTAAGTTCGTATAGTGTTTTAGGATTGGTTGGTATGTTTGATTGAGGTCCCGGGGGCCTCAGGTGTGTTTTGGATGCTTAACGGAATGAGATTTGGACTTACGCCATTACTGAAGTTCCAGGCTTCTGGTGTTTTCGTACCTGCCGTAGGGAGATCGCAGGTGCGGGATCGCACGTGGGGGAGATGTAGCACAGATGCGGGTTTGGGCAGCTCAGGCTGGGTTCGCAGGTGCGGCTCCTTGGTTGCAGGATCGCATAAGCAGGTGCGGTCCTCCTTTCGTAGATGCGGACACAGGGAATCTTAGTCATTTCCGCACTTGCGAGGGATTTTCCGCAGGTGCTGCATCGCAGGTGCAATCCATGGCTCGCAGGTGCGAGATCGCTGGGTAGAAAAGTGGCAGAATCGAGGCTTGATGTTCATTTACAAAATTTTATTTAGAGCTCAGGAGAAGGAGATTTTTCGAGGGTTTTGAAGAGGAAAACATTGGGTAATGATTTCTAACCCTACTTTGATCACATTTCATTAATCTATTGATGTTTTCTTCATTTAATCAAGGAATTTGAGTGAGAACGTGGGAAATTAGGGGAAGAGTTCCCCAATCGAATTTCTATGTTTTGAGTGGGATTTAGGCGTCGGATTTGGATGATTTTTGTATGAGTGAACTCGTGAGTGAATGAGTGTTCTTAATTGGTAACTTTTACCCAATTCCGAGACGCGGGTCCAGGGAGGCTTTTTGGGTGTTTTCCTATTAGCCTTGATTTCATTACCTAGATTAGTTACTTGTAGCTATATTTACGTTTATGTAATAGATTTGATTAGTTTTAGGCCACTCGAAGTTGGATACTGTGGCAAGAGCGTGGTTTCAGATTGATTTGAGCTTGGTTCGAGGTAAGTTTCTTGTCTAACCTTTTGCAGGGGAACTCCCCTTAGGATTTTGGTACTGTTTGATATATGAGCGCCGTGTACGTGAGGTGACGAGTACGTACACGGGCTATTTGTTGTAAAACACCATTTTCACCAAATCATAACCTGTTTTCCCTTGTTTGAACTACACTAGCATGTGTAACAACTTTGTCTAGATTAGAAAAGCTTGCCTACATGTTTTTACTGTCTATTTGAACTCTATGCAACATGTTTAGTGAAATTTCTGCTTTCTTTGGTTTGAACTTAGCCAAAACTATAGGCTTCTTGCTGTAACTGTTGTGTTTATTGGTTGAGCTGCATATTTATTTTGGTACTATAGAACGGTAATCCGAGAGATCCCCCTGTACTGCATATTCACTTTGGGACTACAAAATGGTATTTCGGGAGATCCCTAGCATGGCATATTTACTTTGGGACTATTGAACGATATTCCGAGAGATCCTCCCTACACATTTACGGTTGGGACTACGTGACGCTATCCTAGGAGATCCCCCTGTTGTTATTACTGTGTTACGAGCTGAGGGCTTTCTTTGACTTCTATTCCTGTAGATTTCTATTTGTTTTTACTGTAATATACTTCTTTATGTCTTATTTCATTATGTTTATACCGGTAGGGCCCTGACCTGTCCTCGTCACTACTTGACCGAGGTTAGTCCTAGAACTTACTAGGTACCATTGTGGTGTACTCATGCCTTTCCTGCATGTGTTTTCGTGTCCAGATCCAGTACCTCTCGTCCGCCTCAGTATTAGTCCAGCAGCAACCACCACCGAAGACTTCAAGGTGTTTCTGCACGCGTCCGTAGATCCTCGAAGTCTCCCTCTATCTTTTACTTTGTTTCCTTCGTGTACTTCTTAGACTCCTTGTATAGCAGACTGTAAATAGATTTCGTAGAGCTTGTGACTCATGGTTCCGGGTTTTGGGAAGTGTTGTGAGTAAATTGGCAAATTGGTTTTACGTGTATATGCCGAGCGACATTTTACCTTTATATAGACATTTTTGATGCTTAGTCTTTCCTTTATATTCGTTATTTTCTATTATTTTATTGTTTAAAGGCTTATCTAGTCTTAGCGACTATGTGCCGTAACAATGTCTTTTAGAGGGGAGAAAATGGGTCGTAACAAGTTGGTATCAGAGCTCTAGGTTCATAGGTATCGTGAGTCACAAGCCGGTTTATTAGAGTCTCGCGGGTCAGTGTGGAGACGTCCGTACTTATCTTTGGGAGGCTATGGAACTGTTAAGAAGAATCATACTTCTTTGATTTCCTTGTCGTGTGAATTATTGACATCAAAATTCTAAAATTTATATTCTATTCTTTCTTACAGATGGCGAGGACCCGCACGGGAGATCTGACGATCAGGTACCCCGAGCCCCCTGCCAGAGCCGCTAGAGGTTGGGGTCGGGGTAGAGGATGACCACGTGGTGCAGCTAGAGCACCTACGCGAGCTGTGATAGGGGAGCCCCCAGCTGCTCCAGCTGGAGGGCCGGCACCAGAGGTTTCTATTGCTACTCCAGCCCTCCAAGAGACTTTGGCTCAATTCATGAGCATGTTCAACACTTTGGCTCAGGCTGGGTTGATTCCAATAACTCCCACCACATCTCAGGCCTGGGGAGGGGCACAGACTCCCACAATGCGCACTCCTGAGCAAAGGGTCCAGGTTGATCATGCCCAGAGTTTATTCCTATGCCCCTAGTGGCTCCGCTTCAGCATGAGACCAGGGTAGCTGCTTTTGAGGCAGAACAACTTAGACTTGAGAGGTACAAGAAGTACCACCCACCTACTTTCAGCGGATTATCTTCATAGGATGCTCAGGGTTTTCTTGAGTAGTGTCATTGTATCCTCCGCACAATGGGCATAACAGAGACGAGTGGTGTTTCTTTCACCACTTTTTAGCTGACGGGAGCGTCATATGGCATGCATATGAGCCGAGTAGTCAAGACGAGGCAGCCTTACTCACTTGGATTTAGTTCTCAGATATGTTTTTGCGTGAGTATGTCCTTTAGAGCCTCAGGGATGCTTGGCGTGCAGAGTTTGAGCAACTGCTCCAGGGTTCTATGACTGTGTCGGAGTATGCAGTACGTTTTAGCGATTTGGCCCGACATGCACCGACTTTGGTTGCTACAGTCAAAGAGAGGGTTCATTGCTTCACGAGGGACTTCACCCCAGTATTCGGACCCGTATGGCCAGGGAGCTAGATATGTATATCACGTATCAGTAGGTTGTGAGTATTTCCAAGAGAGTGGAGGGCATGCTTGCCTTGGACAGAGATGAGAGACAGGCCAAGAGGTCTCGAGAAACTGGCCATTATTCAGGAGCTCGTGCGCCAGCAACACGCCGTGGTAGGGGTTTTGTAAGTCGCCCTGTTCATTCATCTCTTCCAGTAGCCAGCGATGTCCCAGTTCCTCTTAGGTCTCAGGAGCTTATTTATGCACCACCAATATTCAGTGTGCCTCATGCTCAAGGTGCTATTAGCGACCAATCCAACAAGCCATGTCCAAGTCAGTATCAGCCACCGCGTTCTTCAAGGGTTTGTTTTGAGTCTGGTGATACTGTCCATATGGTTAGGGATTGCCCCTGACTCAGGAGGGGTGAACCTCCACAGACTTCTCAGCCACCACATGCTCCACCGGGTTCTCCTCTAACAGCCCCAGCTGCTGCCCTACCTACTCAGGCAACTCGAGGTGGAGGTCGAGAAGGTCGAGGTCGCCCTAGAGGGGGAGGTCGGGCCAGGTATTTTGCCCGTCCAACTCGTTCAAAAGGAGTTGCTTTAGATTCTATCATCACAGGTATTTTCCCCGTCTGTCATAGAGATGCATCAGTATTATTTGACCCAGAGTCTACGTATTCATATACGTCTTCATATTTTGCTTCACATTTGGGGGTATCTCGAGATTCTTTGAGTTCCCCTATTTATGTATCTACTCATATGGGATATTTGCTTGTTGTAGACCGTGTATATCGGTCGTGTTTGATTGATCTTAGTGGTTTTGAGACCAAAGCTGATTTATTATTGCTCAGTATGGTAGATTTTGATGTTATCACGGGCATGGAATGTTGTCACCCCATTATGCTATTCTTGATTGTCATGCTAAGACCGTGACGCTGGCTATGCCAGGCTTACCGCGATTAGAGTGGAGAGGTACCTTAGAGCTCTCCACAGGGTTATTTCATTTCTTAAGGCTCAACGAATGGTTGAAAAGGGGTGTGATGCGTATTTGGCATATGTGAGAGATACCAGTATTGATACCCCTACGGTTGAGTCAGTTCTAGTAGTGAGGGACATCATTGATATTTTTCCAGCTGATCTTCCGAGCATGCCGCCCGATAGAGATATTGATTTTGGCATTGATTTGTTGCCGGGCACTCAACCCATATCTATCCCTCCTTACCGTATGGCTCCTCCTAAGTTGAAGGAGAAGTTGAAGGAGTTTCTTTATAAGGGCTTTGTTAGGCCCAGTGTGTCACCTTAGGGTGCTCCGGTCTTGTTTGTGAAGATGGTTCTATGCGTATGTGTATTGATTATTTTCAGTTGAACAAGGTTACAGTGAAGAATAGGTATCCATTGCTTCGCATTGATGATTTATTTGATCAGTTACGGGGTGCCAGGGTGTTTTCCAAGATTTACTTTCTTTCTGGCTATCAACAGTTGAAGATTCGGGAGCCGGATATCCTGAAGACTGCTTTAGGATCCGATATGGTCATTATGAGTTTCTTGTCATGTCTTTTGGGCTGACCAATGCCCCAGCAACCTTTATGCATTTGATGCACAATGTGTTCCGACCTTATCTTGACTCCTTCTTCATTGTGTTTATTGACGACATTATGGTGTATTCTCGGTCTCGGGAATGAGCAACACCTGAGGACCGTGCTTCAGACTTTGAGGGAGAAGAGATTGTATGCAAAATTTTCTATGTGTGAATTCTGGATTGATTCAATGGCATTCTTGGGTCACGTGATATCTTGTGATGGGATCAAGGTAGATTCGAGGAAGGTGGAGGCAGTGTAGAGTTGGCCTAGACAATCATCAGCTACGGAGATGCAAAGTTTCCTTGGTTTGGAGGGATATTACCGTCGCTTTGTAGAGGGGTTTTCATATATTGCAACACCTATGACTAGGATGAAGGGTGCTCCCTTCAGGAGGACAGAGGAGTGTGAGGAGAGCTTTCAGAAGCTCAAGACAGCTCTAACTACAGCCCCAGTATTGGTATTGCCTACAGGTTCAGGGTCTTACACTGTCCATTGTGATGCCTCGAGGATTGGTCTTGGAGCGGTATTTATACAGGATGGTAGGGTGATTTCCTACGCGTCCAGACAATTGAAGGTGCATGAGGAGAATTATCCTATCCATGATCTTGAGTTAGTAGCTATTCTTCACGCCTTGAAGATCTGCCGTCATTATTTGTACGGTGTTCCTTGTGAAATCTACACTGAGCACCGGAGTTTGCAGCACCTATTCAAGCAAAAGGATCTTAATTTGCATCAGTGGAGGTGGTTGGAGCTACTTAAGGATTATGACATTATTATATTGTACTACTCGGGGAAGTCCAATGTAGTGGCCGACGCCTTGAGTCGCCGGGCGGAGAGTTTGGGGAGTTTAGCATATCTTCCAGCTGCAGAGAGACCCTTAGCATTGGATGTGCAAGCTTTAGCCAGCTTGTTTGTGAGACTGGATATTTCGGAGCCGAGCCGAGTATTGGATTGTGTGGTTGCTCGGTCTTCTCTTTATGACCGCATCAGGGAGCGCCAGTATGATGATCCCCATCTTCTAGTCCATCAGGACAGGGTTCAGGGGGGTGATGCTAGAGATGTGACTATTGGTGATGATGGCGTGATGAGGATGCAGGGCCGGATATGTGTGCCTGATGCGAGGCTAGAATTAATGGTTTAACATGTTATATGCCCTACATTTTATGTGCGTTAATGATAAAAATACACTTTTTATGTGCATAATAGAGTCTATTTCATGTGTAGGTGAATTGGAGATGGAAGCCGAGCTAAAGGGATGAAAATACATCGAAAATACGCTCAAGAGGCGAGGAGGAGTGCACCGGACGTTTGAGCCCAAACGCCTGACCCTGCCTGGCGTTAGAGCCCAAATGCCTGCCTTAGACTGGCGTTATCCAGGCGCCAGAGCCCAAACGCCTGACCCTGCCTGGCGTTAGAGCCCAAAAGCCTGCCTTAGACTGGCGTTATCCAGGCGCCAGGGCCCAAATGCCAGGCCCCTGTTCCGGCTAAATTCGAGTTTTTGAAGAGTTTAAGTGTCTCCCGGTTGGAATAGAAGTTTCCTTCACGTTTAGGGTTTATCCCAAACATATAAATAGACCCCAAAACCAAAACTTGAAGGGGGATTCGAAGAGAGGAAGTCATTAAAGTGAAGAAAAACCTGTGGATTACTACTCAGCAAAGCAAAAACACTGATTTTTATCTCCTTAGTTCATTACTCTGTAATTCAATTANTGATATTAATATATTTTGATTGATTAATCTCTATTTGTTCAACTACGTTCTTGTTGTAGCTAATTGAATGGCCATCAATTAGCTGTGCCCATTTGGTGTGTATCTACTTGAGAAAGAGTGCATATTTAGGTAATTGTTTGAACAACACCACTCCCAGAGTATAGACGAAAGTCATAACCGAGGGTTTAGAAGTTGGATTAGAAATAACGATACTTCAGATGCAATCTAAAGTGAACTGTCAAGCAATCTAGCTAGCGTAACTTAAGAGAGTGCGTCTAGTAAATTATCGTAAGTACTTGAGAGAGATTTATGGTAGATAGAGTATTCATGATTGATAGAGATAATTAATCAAGTTATAGGAAGTATCTGAGAAGTAAGCTCACCAACGGGGGAAACCATAACCTTAGACCTTTATCATAATTGTTTACAAC
>ML325975.1:0-38258 GCA_005239505.1 Nicotiana paniculata | reverse complement strand
GCTTAATACCCCAGATTTATATTTGCAACGCCCATTTAGTCTTTATAGAAGACATAGTTGAGCTCGAGGACCTCTAGTTCAGGGTTCTTCTCTACAGGAGTCTTCCAGTGGCCGTACAGGTGCTAGGGGTTTCTATCAGTCCCCGCCTCCAGCTCTAGGGAGTTGTTGTGAGTGTGGAGAGTTTGGGCACGGGTGGAGGCAGTGTCCCCGCCGTTCCGGTGGATCTTCTCAGTAGAGGGGCCAGCCCTCGACTTCAGATCCAGTCACTTTACCACCCGCCCAGACAGCCAGGGGTGGTGGTCAGTCAGCCAGAGGTCGCCCTAGAGGGGGAGGTCAGGCTCGTAGTATGCATTTCCAGCCAGGCTGGATGCTATGGCCTCAGATGCCGTGATTGCAGGTATTGTTTCAGTCTGTTGCCGAGATGAGTTGGCTTTATTTGGCCCTGGTTCCACACATTCCTATGTTTCTTCATATTTTGTGGTTTTCTGGATGTGCCCCGTAAGTCTCTAGTCACGTTTGTTCATGTGTCGACTCCGGTGGGTAATACCGTTGTTGTGGACCGTGTGTATCTATTGTGCATTATATCTATTGGGGGTCTGGAGACCCGAGTGGACCTACTATTACTCAGCATGGTCAATTTTGACGTGATATTGGGCATGAATTGGTTATCTCCGTGCCATGCAGTTCTTGATTGTCACGCTAAGACTGTGACCTTAGCTATCCCGGGGTGTCCGAGGGTTGAGTGGAGAGGTTCTTCTGAGTATATGCCTAGCATGGTGATTTCTTACCTGAAGGCTCAGCGCGTGGTTGAGAAAGGGTGTTTATCTTATTTGGCCTTTGTGAGGGATGTCGGTGGTGAGACTCCCACTATTGATTCAGTTCCTGTGGTCCGTGACTTTTCGTATGTGTTTCCTGCAGACCTACCAGGCATGCCACCTGACAAGGATATTAATTTTGGTATTGACCTGGTGCCAGGCACTCAGCCTATTTCTGTTCCACCATATCGTATGGCACCAGCGGAGCTAAAGGAATTGAAGGAGCAGCTTCAGGAGCTCCTGGATAAGGGGTTTATTCGGCCTAGTGTGTCACATTAGGGTTCACCGGTGTTGTTCGTAAAGAAAAAGGATGGGTCCATGCGTATGTGTATTGACTATCAGCGGTTGAATAGGGTTACGGTGAAGAACCGGTATCCCTTGCCCCACATTGATGATTTGTTTGACCAGCTTCAGGGAGCCAGAGTGTTTTCCAAGATTGATTGGAGATCTGGGTATCATCAGTTGAGGATTCAGGATTCTGATATTCCAAAGACTGCTTTCAGGACCAGATTTGGTCATCATGAGTTCTTGGTTATGTTGTTTGGGCTGACTAATGCCCCAGCTGCGTTCATGCAATTGATGAACATCGTGTTTCAGCCTTATCTTGATTACTTCGTCATTGTGTTCATAGATGACATCCTGGTTTATTCTCATAGCCAGGAAGAGCATGCTCAACATTTGAGAGTTATGTTGCAGAGGTTGAGGGAGGAGAAGCTTTATGCAAAATTCTCCAAGTGTGAGTTTTGGCTTGGTTCGGTAGCTTTCTTGGGGCACGTGGTGTCTAGTGAGGGGATCCAGGTTGATCCAAAGAAGATAGAGGCGGTGCAGAGTTGGCCCAGACCGTCCTCAGCTATAGATTGACCCATAAGGGTGGTCTATTCAGATGGTCTGATGAGTGTGAGGAGAGCTTTCAGAAGCTCAAGTCAGCATTGACTACATCTCCAGTACTAGTTTTGCCTGCTCGTTCGGGTTCTTACATAGTTTATTGTGATGCTTCTAGAGTTGGCTTGGGAGCGGTATTGATGCAGGACGGTAGGGTGATTGCCTATGCGTCCAGACAGTTGAAGGTGCACGAGAAGAATTATCCAGTGCACGATATTGCGTTAGCTGCCATTGTTCATGCTTTTGAAGATTTGGCGGCATTATTTGTATGGAGTGCAGTGTGAGATTTTCACTGATCACCGCAGTTTGCAGTATCTGCTGAGGCAGAAGGACTTGAATTTGCGTAAGAGGATATGGCTAGAGCTTCTCAAGAATTATGACCTCACTATTTTATATCATCCGGGGAAGGCCAATGTAGTGGCCGATGCCTTGAGTCACAGAGCAGAGAGTTTGGGAGTTTAGCTTACCTTCCAGTAGCAGAGCAGCCATTAGCTCTTGATGTTCAGGCCTTAGCAGGTCATTTGGTGAGATTGGATCTATCAAAGCCTACGCGGGTGTTGGCTTGTGTAGCCTCCAGGTCTTCTCTTTATAATCAGATTAGAGCACGACAGTATGATGATCCACATTTTCTTGTTCTTCAGGACAGGGTCCGTCGCGGTGATGCCAGGAATGTGGTTATTGGTGATGATGGGGTCATAAGGATGTAGGGCCGGATTTGAGTGCCCAATGTAGATGGGCTTCGAGATTTGATTCTAGCAGAGGCTCATAGTTCGCGGTATCCCATCCATCCGGGTGCCGCGAAGATGTATCAGGATTTGAGGCAGCATTATTGGTGGAGGAGAATGAAGAAGGATGCTGTGGAGTTTGTGGCTCGGTGTCTCAACTGTCAACAGGTCAAGTATGAGCACCAGAGACCTGGTGGATTGCTCCAGAGGTTTGATATTCCGGAGTGGAAATGGGAGCGGATCAACATGGACTTTGTAGTTGGACTCCCACAGACTTCGAGGAGGTTTGATGCTATATGGGTTATTGTGGATCCGCTGACCAAGTCCGCGCACTTCATTCTTGTTGGTACTGTGTATTCGTCGGAGAGGTTAGCTGAGATTTATATCAAGGAGATTGTCCGATTGCATGGGGTTCCAGTTTTTGTCATTTCCGACAGAGGCACTCAGTTCACATCTCAGTTTTGGAGATCTGTGCAGAGAGAGTTGGGTACTCAGGTTGAGTTGAGCACCGAGTTTCACCCTCAGACCGACAGTCAGTCGGAGCATACCGTTCAGATTCTGGAGGATATGTTGCGTGCTTGTGTGATTGACTTTGGTGGTTCATGGGATCCGTTTCTGCCACTAGCGAAGTTTGCATATAATAACAGATATCCGTCGAGTATTCAGATGGATCCGTATGAGGCTTTGTATGGTAGGAGGCGTAGATCTCCGGTTGGTTGGTTTGAGCCAGGCGACGCTAGGCTATTGGGCACAGACTTGGTTCAGGATTCTTTGAGTAAGGAGAAGTTGATTCAGGAGCGGCTTCGCACGGCGCAATCTAGGCAAAAGAGTTATGCATACCGGAAGGTCCGAGACGTGTCTTTCATGGTTGGGGTTAAGGTGTTGCTGAAGGTGTCACCCATGAAAGGTGTTATGAGATTCGGGAAGAGAGAGAAGCTGAGTCCCAGGTTCATTGGGCCATTTAAGGTACATCAGAGGGTTGGGGAGGTGACTTATAGGCTTGTTATGCCTCCCAGTTTATCGAGTATTCATCCAGTATTCCATTTTTCGATGCTACGAAAGTATGTTGGAGACCCTTCCCATGTTTTGGACTTCAGCACGGTTCAGCTCGAGGGTGATATGTCATATGAGGAGGAGCCAGTGGCTATTTTGGGTCGACAGGTCAGGAAGTTGAGATGTAAAGATATAGTTTCAGTGAAGGTTCAGTGGAGAGGGCAGCTGGTGGAGGATGCCACCTGGGAGATCGAGCGGGATATGCGAGGCAGATATCCTCACTTATTCGAGGCTCCAGGTATGTTTCTAGACCCGTTCGAGGACGAACGTATGTTTAAGAGGGGGAGGATGAAACGACCCGACCGGTCGTTCCGTGAGAATTACCCTGTTTCCCCTATTTCTGCATTTGTTATATGTCTCTATCCTGTTTTGATATGTTGGATCAGTTGGTTTGGGTCCGAGTGGTTATGGTGAGAGTTTAGGCATTTAGCCTTTTAAAGTAACCTAATAGTTGAGAAAGTCAACTGAGAGTTGACTTATTGGTAAACGACCTCGAGTTTTTGCCGATTTCCGGTCGGCAGTGGAAAATAGGCTATCGGGGTCGGAATAGAATTCTGGAAGTGGGAGTAGGTTCGTAATGTCATTTTGGTTATGTCTGCAAAATTTCAGGTCAATCGGAGGTGTTTTGGATTGTTTCGGCGTAGTTGGCGAAACTTGGAAGTTTCAAAGTTCATAGGCTTGATTTGATGTAAACTTGGTGTTTTCATGTTGTTTGTGGTGTTTCGAAGGCTCGACTAAGTTGGAATAATGCTATGGGGTGTGTTGGTATGTTTGGTTGGGGCCCCGAGGGGCTCGAGATTGATTTCAGATGGTTGACGGGAAGTTTGGAGTGACTTTGGTAAATTTGTTGTTGTTGGTATTTTCGAACCTGCAGAAAGGGAGCCGCAGGTGCGGTTCCACAGGAGCGGAATAGGCTTCGCAGGTGCGAGTTTTGGTTGAGTGGGGAGTGGTCCGCGAGTGCAAGGCACCTGCGATGTCGCTGGTGCGGAAAGAGCATCGCACCTGCGAAGCCGCAGGTGCGGAGAAATGGTCGCAGGCGCGAGATTGGCCCGTTATGTGAATTTTCGCAGGTGCACACCTGGGAACGCAGGTGCGGGTCCGCAGGTGTGGCTAATTGTCCGCAGGAGCGGAAATGACTAGGCAGAAATAATATAAAAAGGACCCTCCGCGAGAATTCCTTATTTTTCATCATTTTGCATGCGGGAGGAGTCCATTGAAGGCGATTTAGAGAGGGAAACTCAAGATTCTTCAGCAAAGGTAAGTTATTTGGTTGCTAACATCGTTCCTATGCTATTTTTTTTGGATTAGGCTTGAAAATTTAAGGATTTGAGTAGGAAAAGGTAGGGAAGAAGGGGGTGGAGAATTGGAAATTCTTTTGAGGTTTTGGATAGGCAATTGTGATCCGATTTTGATGATTTTGGTATGAGTAGAATCGTGGGAGGACGAGGGTTCTAGTGATGTAAAAATTATCGAGTTCCGAGATGTGGGCCTAGGGATCGGGTTTGGCCGAATTTCGATATTTTTGTGTAATTTGATAGTTTTTGAACGGATTGTGTTCCTTGGTTATATATTGATGATGTTAAACTGGTTTTGGCTAGATTCGGAGTTATCGGGGGCCAATTCGAGGGGCAAGAGCATTGCGGACTAGTGTCGTGGCCCGGTAGAGGTAAGTAATGGTTATAAATTTTGCCCTGAGGGTATGTAATCCCGGACTACATATTTTCTTACTAATTTTGGAATGGCGCACATGTCGGATTACGAGTATGTGGCGCGTACTGATTTTTGGATTGGACTAGTTCCTCTCCGCGAAAACTAATGAGTTGCATATTTTACTCAAAACCTTATGTTAAATTATGTTCTAAAGATTTGTGAAATATTTGGGCTATAAGCCGTGTCTGGGCCTCGTGCCGATCTGTTTAGACCCTTTGAGGGATTTTACTGCGGTTTTCCTCACTATTTGTTGATGATCTTACTCAGCATCATTGTGCATATTGTTTTTATTGAAACTCGGCCTGATTAACACTACATGAGCATGAAAAATGATGTTTTCGAGTCGAGTACCCTGTTTTACTTATTCGCCTGAGGGTTTTTTTGAGTGGTTCCACCGAGTGTGGCTGAGGGCCAAGAGTGATGGTGAGGTGCTGAGTGATATTAGCGCTTGGGCTGAAGGAGCCCCTCTGGAGTCTATACACACCCCCAGTGAGGGTACCGAGTGCGAGTGACGAGTGATTGGGAGGCTCGAGTGACTGTGAGGTGCTGAGTGATTGTGAGGTGCTGAGGGATTGTGAGGCATGCCCGAGGGGCTGGTTATGAAACATGTTTTGCCCGAGGGGATACTATGATTTTACTACATTCATTTTCATACCAAATACTTTGTTTTAAATTTGTTAAAAATGTGCATTCTTTAAAGGACTTTCTTTATGAAGTTGATTTTTAAGGCATGATGATTTCGTATATCTATGTTATACTATCGGAAAGTAAGGTTGTGTATATTGTGACTTGATGACATTGATTTTTATGTGTTTCCTTAATACTTAGACTTGATTTATTTTCATTACTACTGAGTTGGCGTACTCACATTATTCCCTGCACCTCTGTGTGCAGATTCAGGAGCAGAATCGAGCATTAGTCTTTATTCCGCAGCGGAGCCAAATTTGTGGGATATAGAGGTAGTTGTTCAGCGTTCGCAGCATCTCTGTTTTCCCTTCTTGATGTGTTTAGCTTTGATTCGAAGGTTTTGTATTATAATAGTTATTTTGGCTTATTTCCTTAGATGCTCATGACATGTTGGCTCCCAATTTTGGGGATGGTAGTACTGTATATAATTGGCCTATGATATTAAGTAATTTTCTGTATATTTTTATGAAATGCTTGAAACTTGAATGGGATTTTCAAAAGAAATTGCGAACATGCGGTAGTCGGCTAGCCTAGTTCCATGATAGGTGCCATCACGGACGGTTAGGATTTAGGGTCGTGACACTACCTCCCCCACTCTCTCGAGAATCTCAAATGGCCCGATATACCTAGGGCTCAACTTTCCCTTCTTCCCAAATCTCATAACACCCTTCATGGGTGATACCTGGAGTAATACCCTCTCTCCGACCATGAATTCTACATCACGAACCTTACGGTCGACATAACTCGTTTGCCTGGACTGAGCTGTACGAGGTCGATCTTGTATAATCTTGACCTTTTCCAAGGCCTCCTGAACTAAGTCTGTGCCCAATAACTGAGCCTCTCCCGGCTCAAACCATCTAACTGGCGATCTGCACCGTCAACCATATAATGCCTCGTAGGGATACATCTGAATGCTCGATTGGTAGCTATTATTATAGGCAAACTCTGCTAACGGAAAAAACTGATCCCAAGAACCTCCAAAGTCAATAACACAGGCGCGGAGCATCTCCTTCAAGTTCTGAATAGTACGCTCGGACTGCCCATCCGTATGAGGATGAAATGTTGTGGTCAACTCAACTCGTGTACCCAACTCACGCTGAACTGCCCTCAAAAAGTGCGAGGTAAACTACGTACCCCGATCAGAAATGATAGACACGGGCACACCGTGGAGGAGAAAAATCTCTCGAATATATATTTCTTCCAACTGCCGCGAGGTATAAGTACTTGCCACCGGAATGAAATGTGCTGATTTAGTTAGCCTATCCACAATAACCCAAATGGCGTCGAACTTTCTCTGAGTCCGTGGGAGTCCAACAACGAAGTCCATAGTGATACGCTCCCACTTCCACTCAGGAATCTCTATCCGCTGGAGAAAACCACCGGGCAACAATATCCTTCTTCATCCTTCGCCGCCAATAATGCTGCCGCAAGTCCTGGTACATCTTGGCAGCACCCGGGTGAATAGAATATTAGAACTTTGAGACTCCTCAAGGATCAACTTGCGAAGCCCATCAACATTGGGCACACATACTCGACCCTGCATTCTCATAACACCATCATCTCCAACTATAACCTTCTTGGAACCACCGTGCCAAACCTTGTCCCTAAGGACCATCGAGTGCAGGTCATCATCCTGCCGATCTCTGATACACTCGAATAAGGAAAACCGAGCGACTGTACAAGCTAGAACACGACTGGGTTCTGAAATGTCTAACCTCACAAACTTATTAGCCAAAGTCTGAATGTCTGAAGCTAGCGGCCTCTCATCGACTGGAATGAACACAAGGCTGCCCATACTCACCGCCTTCCTACTCAATGCATCATCCACCACATTGGACTTCCCCCGATTGTACAATATAGTGACATCATAGTCTTTCAATAGTTCCAACCATCTCCTCTGCCTCAAATTGAGATCCTTTTGCTTGAACAAATACTAAAGGCTGCGATGATCCGTGTAAACCTCACATGACACACCGTAAAGATAGTGCCTCCAAATCTTCAACGCGTGAACGGTGGCTGCGAACTCTATGTCATGGACAGGATAATTATTCTCATGAACCTTTAACTGCCGAGACGCATATTCAATCACCCTGCCCTACTGCATCACTACCGCTCGGAGCCCTACACGGAAGGTATCACAATATACCGTGAAAGATCCGGAACCTGATGGTAACACCAACACTAGTGCTGAAGTCAAGGATGTCTTGAGCTTCTGAAAGATCGCCTCACACTCGTCTGACCATTTGAATGGGGCACCTTTCAGAGTCAATCTCGTCATCGAGGCTGCTATAGATGAGAACCCCTCCACAAAACGACGGTAGTAACCCGCCAAACCCAAGAAGCTCTTAATTTACGTGGCTGAAGTAGGTCTAGGCCAGTTCTTGACTGCCTCTATCTTCTTAGGATCCACCTGAATACCCTCTGCTGATACGATGTGACCCAAGAAAGCTACTGAATCCAACCATAACTCGCACTTTGAAAATTTAGAATACAACTGACTATCCCTCAAAGTCTGGAGCACTATCTAGAGGTGCTGCTCATGTTCCTCCCGTCTACGTGAGTATATTAGAATGTCATCAATAAACACAATTACAAAGGAATCCAGATAAGGCTTGAAAACCTGATTCATCAAGTCCATAAATGTTGTGGGGGCATTAATCAAGCCAAAAGACATCACCAAAAATTCATAGTGCGTATACCTCGTCCGAAAAGCTGTCTTAGGGACCTCGGATGCCCTAATCTTCAACTGATGGTAACCTGATCTCAAATCTATCTTTGAAAACACCTTGGCACCCTGAAGATGATCAAGCAAATCATCAATTATTGGCAACGGATACTTATTCTTGATAGTGACTTTGTTCCACTACCGGTAATCTATACACATCCTCATCGATCCATCCTTCTTCTTCACGAACAAAAACGGTTCTCCCCAGGGTGAGACACTAGGTATAATTAAGCCCTTATCAAGCAAGTCTTGCAACTTTTCTTTCAATTCTGGTGGGGCCATCCAGTATGGAGGGATAGAAATGGTCTGAGTGTCGGGAGCCACATCAATGCAAAAATCAATATCCATGTCGGGTGGCATTGCCGACAGGTCTGTAGGAAACACCTAGGGAAACTCATAAATAATAGGCACCTAATCTATAGAAGAAACCTCAGCATTAGAATCACGAATATGATCCAAATAAGCCAAACACCCTTTTTAGACCACGCGACGAGCCTTGGTATAAGGAATAAACCTGCTGGAAGGATGACCAGGAGTCCCTTTCCATTATAATCGAGGCAACCCCGACAAAGCTAAGGTCACTGTCTTGGCGTGATAGTCCAAGATGGAATAATAAGGCGACAACCAATCCATACCCAATATGACATCAAAATCAACCATGTCAAGAAGCAAAAGGTCCACACTAGTTTCAAGACCCTCAATAACGACCACACACGAGTGATACACACGATCTACAATAATAGCATCCCCCACGGGCATGGGCACATAAATAGGAACACTCAAGGAATCGTGGGGCACAATCAAATACGAAGAATAATAAGATGACACAGAAGAGTAAGTAGACCCCGGAACAAACAGAACTGAAGCATATCTATTGCAAACTGAAATGGTAGCTGTGATAACAACATTGGAGGACTCTGCCTCAGGTCTGGCTGGAAATGCATACGATCGGGGCTGGACCCCATCACCCTGGACCGTGTCTTTGGGACAACCTCTAACAGGTGGACCTCCACCTCTAGCAGGCTGGACTCCACCTCTAACAATCTGGCCCCTACCTATGGATACCTGACCCCTACCCCTGGATGGCTGGGTAGGTGGTGCGGCAGCAGGTGCTGGAACTATAGCACGAGAACCCTAATACTGAGAATTATCCGACGCGCAAGGGAAATATCTAGAAATGTGACTCGGAGTACCACAAGTATAACAAGACTTCGACTGCTGAGACTGCTGGCGCAAACCGACCTTATCGACCTGTATAACCACCCTAAAAACTCTGGAAATGAGGTGCACTGATAGGGGCTGACTGATTAGAATAAGGCATGTAAGAGCCACGACCACCTGAGGCACCGTGGGACGTCTGAAGTGCTAAATGAAATGGCCTGGAAGAATGGCCTCCACCACAAGTACCCCCCCCTCCAGATGAGGCACCGCTGAAACCACTAGAATGGCGAGGTCTCTTGTCTGACCCCTGACCTCCCACTCCAAGAACTACCTCAAATCGTCGGGCTATGTTGTCCGCATCCTGGAAGGATATCTCACTTCCTGTCTCCTTAGCCATCTTCAATATGATAGGCTAAGCAAGACCCTCAATAAATCTCCTAAACGTATCCCTCTTTGTGGGTAGCAAAAAAGTAGCATGACGAGCCAAATCCACGAAACGGGTCTCATACTGTGTAACGGTCATGTTGCCCTGCTGGAGATGCTCAAACTGACGGCGACGCTCCTCTCTAGTAGTAATAGGTAGAAACTTCTCCAAGAAGAGGTGTGATAACTGATCCCAAGTAAGAGCAGGCGATCCCGCTGGTCTAGTCAATAGATAATCCCTCCACCATTTCCTGGCAGAACCGATCTGGAAAGCAGCAAAGTCGAACCCATTGGTCTCCAAAATACCCATGTTTCGAAGAACCTCATGACAGCTATCAAGGTATTCCTGGGGTCCTCTGAAGTAGCACCACTGAAATGAACAGGGAAAATCTTGATAAACCTGTCCAATCTCCACAAATCATCGAAGGACATAACTGCCCTATCAACAAGCGGTGCTGCAGCAACTGGGTGAACTACCCCAACTGAATTGGCTGTTGGGGTCTGAATCTGGAAGTAATCTGCTCAAGAGTGTGGGCAGCAGGAGTCTGAACCCCTCATCTAGCCTGAGATAGGGCTGCTTCCACGGGGAATGCGTCAATCTGGGCTACACTCTCCATAAGGCCCACTAGTCGGACCAGGGCATCCTGAAGCACTAGGGTGGCAAAAAACCCCTCTGGGACCTGAGCTGGTCCCGCCGAAATGGTCTGAGCTGGAGACCTCTCATCAATATCTATCTGGGGCTTCGCAACTAGAGCTGCTGCCTGAGCACTAGGCTGAGTCCTGCCCCTGCCTCGGCCTCTGACACGGCCTCGGCCTCTGCTCCTTGTAGTAGCTGCTGCTGCTAGAGTATCTAGTTGCTGGAGGATCCAGTTGCTGGTCAGCGGAAGAAGAGGTATGTGTTCTCGCCATCTATGAGAGATAAGAATAAAAGAGTTCAATTAGTATTGGGATAACAAGAATCGCACGAAAGAGTTGAATAGAAGTGAAATTGTTCCGAACTTTAAAGCCTCTGAGAGATAAGTATATACGTCTCCGTACCAATCCCTCAGACTCTACTAAGCTTGTTTGTGAATTGTGAGACCTAGGCAACCTAGTCTCTGATACCAATTTGTCACGACCAGAATTGTCCCCCCCCCCACGGGTCATGATAGCGCCTAACGCTATTATTTCTAGGCAAGCCAACATTAGCGGATTATGACATTTAAAATAATTAAAACATATACAAAATTTTACTACCATCAATCATAAATACCAAAAGTAATAAATGAAATGGAATGTTATATTTTCGAAATAATACCAATCTCTAGCTACCTAGGATTTGGAGTCACAATTCACAAACTACTAAGAATTTCTACAAGTATTTGGCTGAAAGAAAATATAAAATTGTTTGAACTGAATAAAGCAACAACTGAATAATAATGAAGAGAATCCAGGAATCTGCGGAAGTCAGCAGATCTACCTTGTATCTCCGTGTGGAAGTGTCAACTCTAACCTGAACTCAACTCAGTCCTAAACATGGATCTGCACAGGAAGTGCAGAGTGCAATATCAGTACAATCGACCCCATGTACTGGTAAGTGTCGAACCTAACCTCGGTAAAGTAGTGACGAGTCTAGGACAGGACACCCCATATAAACCTGGACATGTATAATCATGTTAGTAGAAATAACAGCAATTAAAGAAAATAAGTGACAAGTAATGGGAAGGGAACATGCAGTGGGGAATTTAACATCAGGAATGCAAAAACAATAAGATAGAAATAGACGGTGATCAATAACAATTTAAGCAATTAAAATAGAAAGGAAACTTGCACGGCATCACCCTTCGTGCTTTTACTCTTAGCCTCACCAAATAATAATTAGAATAAACGACATCACCATTCTTGATTTTACTCTCAACCTCACAATATAGATAAATTATACAAGGAATCACCCTTCGTGCTTTACACTCTTCCTCACAATGAATAAATTATGCACGACATCACCCTTCGTGCTTTACACTCTTCCTCATAATATGAATAAATTATGCACGACATAACCCTTCGTGCTTTACACTCTTCCTCACAATATAAATAAATTATGCACGGCATCACCCGTCGTGCTTTTACACCCTTCCTCACCAGTCACAAAATTTTTAACAACATATAAAGAGGAATTTCACAAGAAATAAATATTTCATCATAGTTTCTATCACCATTTCATTTCAATCTCAACTCAATATTCACAATGTTATCCATCTCGGTGGAACCAGATACAAATCTTCCAACATTTCACTAACAACAATAATCATAGATGATAGGCTTTAAGACAACAATAATAACAAGAATTAACTTTCACTCGAATGTTATGACGTGACCACAACGTATAGGTACTCGTCACCTCACCTATACATCGTATTTAGAAACAAAACAAATAGCAAGTAGTCACACAATACCTATTCCCTCAAGCTAAGGTTAGACACAACACTTACCTCGATTGCGCAGGCTACTCGCTTCTCAAGCACAACTTTTCCTTTAGAATTCTCTTCCAACCCACTCATATCTAATCATAATCAGTTTAATATCATTAATTATTGCTAAAGGAACTAAATTTAATGCACAATTATGGTTTTCCTAAGTTTTTCCAATAAAATCCAAAAATAGACCTCGGGCCCACTTGGTCCAATCTCGAGGTTCGGACAAAAATCCGTTTACCCATTCTCCCCGAGCCCGGATATAGAATTGGTTTTGGAATTCGGCTTCTATTCGAGGTCTAAATCCCCAAATTCAGAAATTCCTAAGTTTTACTCAAAAATCCATAATTCTACCATGAAAATTCTAGATTCTAGGTTGAAATATTGTTAAAAGGTGTAAGAGATTGAAAGAAATTAGTTAGGAATCACTTACCTATGATTTGGAGAAGTTTTGGTCTTTGGAAAATCGCCTATGGAGGTATATGGTTCGAAAGAATTGAAGAATGGGTGAAAATCCCGTCTAAGTCCCTTTTACCCAGCTGCGGATGTCGTATTTGCGACCCATGCTTCACAATTGCGAAGCTCGCAAATGCGAAGGTACCATCGCAAATGCGAGGTCCCTCACTTCCCTATTGACTTCGCAAATGCGAAGTGTATGTCGCATTTGTGACACCTAGGGTCATCGCAATTGCGGTTGTATGTTTATATTTGCGAACCTAGCCTTCCTAGATCCCCTTCGAAATTGTGAATAAATTCTTGCAAATGCCAGGCCTGCTATGCTCACATTTGCGAAGCTTGATCTCACATTTGCGAGATCAGAGGTTTGTAACAGGTAGCTCACACCAGCAAAATTTTTCCTTAGTCCTAAACACTCTGTGGCCTATCCAAAACTCACCCGAGCCCTCGAGGCTCCAAATCAAATATGCACGCAAGTTTAAAACCATCATAAGGACTTGCTCGTGCGATCAAATCATAAAAATAACACCTAAAACCATGAATTTAGCATCAAAACTCATGATTTTCCCAAGAACACTTCAAAATTACTATCTTGTCAACCGGACGTCTGAATCACGTCAAATCAACTCTGATTCTCACCAAACTTCATACATATGACTTAAATATTATAATAAACCTTTACCGAGCTGTGGAACCAAAATATGGGCCTGATACCAATGAGTTCACACATTTATCACTTTCTTTAATTCCTTTAAATTTCAGTCTAACAATTTTCATCAAAAATTCATTTCTGGAGCTAGGGACCTCAGAATTCGATTCCGGGTATACGCCCAAGTCCCATATCTTACGACGGACCTCCGGGACCGTCAGAACATGGTCTGGGCCCGTTTACTCAAAACGTTGACCAAAGTCAACTAAAAATCAACTTTAACTCTCAAAAATTATTATTTCATATATTTTCACATAAAAGCTTTCCAGATTCACGCTCGGACTGCGCATGCAAATTGAGGTGAATAAGAATAATGTTTTAAGGCTAACGAGGCTGGAATAGAGTTTTAATTCATAAGATGACCCTTAGGGTTATCACAATACCAATCGATGTTTTCTAAGCCATCCTATAAGCCCAAATAGCATCATCAAGTTTCTTCGACCAATCCGTTCGGTTGGAATTCATGGTCTTTGACAAAATACTCTTGATCTCCCGGTTGGAGAATTCAACTTTCCCGCTTGCTTGAGGATGCTAGGGGGTTGACATTTTTTGAGTGACACCATACTTTGTGAGTAGTGTATCAAAATCTTTGTTGCAAAAGTGTGATCCCCCATCACTAATAATGGCCCTTGGAGTAACAAACCTTGTGAAGATGTTCTTTTTCAAAAATTCCACCACACTTCAAGCTTCATTGTTGGGCAAATACACGGCTTCGACCCACTTTGACACATAATCCACATCTACCAATATGTAAGTGTTCTCACAAGAGCTCACGAACGGACCCATGAAATCAATGCCCCACACATCAAAAATGTCAATCTCCAAGATGGTGGTGAGGGGCATCTCATTTTTCTTAGAAATCCCACCGACCCTTTGACATTTATTGCAATGCTTGACGAGATCGCTAGCGTCCTTGTAAATAGTAGGCAAATGGAATCCATAACGCAACACTTTTGTTGTCTTTCTAGGTCCACTATGGTGACCACCATATGGTGAAGAGTGGCAAACCTAAAGAATTTCCACTTGTTCTTCCTCCGGTACACATCGTCGAATCACACCATCGGTACAAATCTGGAAGAGATACGACTCATCTCAATAATAGTCAAGGCAATCCCGTTTGAGGTTCTTCCTTTGGTTTGAAGATAACTTGTTCGGTACAATGCCACTCACAAGATAATTTGCTAAGTCGACGAACCATGGCATCCCGCTCATAGAAATGGCTAGGAGTTGCTCGTCGGGAAATGAATCGTTTATCTAAAGGCCGTCATGTGGCCTCCCCTCCTCCTCCAAATGAGACAAGTGGTCTACCACTTGGTTTTCACTACCCTTGTGATCTTGAATCTCTAGATCAAACTCTTTCAAAAGAAGCACCCACCGCATTAGTCTTGCTTTAGAATCTTTCTTGCTCATCAAATATTAAAGCACAACATGGTCAGTTTGAACAATCACCTTTGCACCCATCAAGTATGAGAGGTGTCGCGCCCCCTTTTTTCGTCGCGGAATCGAGTTTCGACATTCATTTGGGAGAACTCCCTTCCTTTTGGGAGAGGGGTATGGAAAGTGAAGAGTTTCCACCTAACGGATTTATGGTGCGTTAGGGCACCTAATGCAAGTAATTCATGAAACCGGTCTACGTTACCAGAGATTGGGTAAGGGCTTGAAATTACCTTGAGGAGAAGGTGTTAGGCACCCCTCGAGGTCCATAATGGTGGGTCCCGATCAAACTTACTTAGTAAATTAGTCATTTAACAAATAACCAGTCTAAGCACACATATGTAAGTAAGATAAAAGGAGTTTAAAAGGTAAGCAGTATGAGCACACATATGTAAATAAGATAGGGGAGTCCTAAATTATTAGCCTATAGGATCACATCCGTACAATGCCCAGTAATCTTTCCTCAACTAGAATGGCTACACGTGACATTAGCGCAGAATTCATCATATCCTTTTACTACCTGATTACCCTCCCCTTAGCAGTTGTATAAGCAATTTTAATTAAACGAACTCTAAGCGTGCATTACCCGTTCCTTCCTTATGGTCCCTGAGATGTTTAGGACCTCTATTTTTAGGCAGTTCTAGACTCTCCTAAAGTGTTTAAGAAGGAAAATCTAAGCGACAACAAAGAAACAAACAGGACTGTCAAGTAAGACAACAACTTAGGGCNAATAAACAGGCAATTAGCACGTCTCAAACATCAAGATTTCAGATGTTTCAGAAAAGGTCCTAGAACATGATATCTAAGTGAGCATGACAAACAGAGAATGTGCAACATTATGTTAAGGCGAAGCGGTAAAGACCTAATAAGTTTGCCTGCTGATTTTAGAACTTGTTGAATCTAGGCAGTCACAAATAAACAAAACATAGTTTAACAAATTTGTAAGGCCTTAATTACCTATAAGCTTGCCAAGGCATGGTTCAGGGATACCCTATAACATGTTGTCTAATCGTCAACAAAGCTCAATATGATCTTCTTACGTCTACAATCAGAACCCGACTTCGTCGTCATCATATAAGCATTGTAACTCTCATATTTCAAAACCAATATTCTACAAGAAAACGGACAGCACCCCCTCCCCGTTTTTATGTCACGACCCAAAATCATAACTTAGGTCGTGATGGCACCCAACAGCGGGGTCAGGCAAGCTAACACTCAATTTACTAAGGGTTCTTTCTTACTAGATTAAACATTTCAANTATATATATATATATATATATATATATATATATATATATATATATATATATATATATATATATATACAAACCCGTAATCCATAATAACTATCACGTGTGTGCCAGGAACTTGTGTCACAAGTCCTACGGGCATACTAACAAAATTCACAAAAGATATAATATACAGTCCCACTGTCTGAAGTAAATAGACGGGAAATAAGTAAAAGAAACCCCATGGTGCTGCCGGAGATTGCCAGGAGAAAAGCAGCTCACCGTGAATTCAGGTCCGTCTATAATCAAAATCAACCCAGTGAGTATCCCGCCTAACCTCGAAGAGGTAGTGATGAGAGGTCGACTGGACACTCACTAAGGTCCAACAGTATAATTTAACAGAATATGATGGAAACAGAAGGCATGTAAAGGCAATGTAGCAACAAATATATATAAGGCACTGAAATCCAAGGAAGTACTATGAATGAATAAAACAATTACTACTTTACCTTCCCCCAAATATCTGTCAAATCAATGTCCATGAATTTAGTAACAAATAAATCATGCGCATGCAGGGTAAGGACAACGGTCCCGAGTCATAAGATAGTCATGTCCGTGCACTTCTGAGGGTCGAACGGCCTGAACCATAAGTGTACCTTTCCATAAAGTACTCACATCTATCCACTGCCGAGGATCGAATGGCCCACACCAAAAGTGCATCTCTACTATAAAGTAATCCTCTCCATGCACTGCCGAGGATCGAACAGTCCGAACCAAAAGTGCATCTCTCAATCCGCTGTGGCGTACAGCCCATTCCCTTAAGAGTGGGGGAAATCATACTTCGCTCGCGGAATGTAAATTGCAAAGCGGTCACATGCACACACATTATTCATTTTTAAATTATTTTTTAGTGAACAATTCCTTACAAGTTTTCTCAAATTTCCATGACCTCAGGGAAATAAGCCGTATGTAACATTTAATTTATTAAGCATATAGTTCATATCAAGTAAAACACAAGGCATTATGTGGGCCTAACCACCCAAAAATAATAGTAATGGCCGCTACGTACGGACTCTCGTCACTTTGTACGTATGTAGCCCCTACAGTTGTCACATATAGCATTTAAATCACCTAGGGGGACAGTTCCCTCTTGAAAGGTTAGAAAGGAGACTCACCTCGCGTCGCAACTACTCCCCGGGTCAAGAATGCGCCTGAAACTCCGAACTCGACACCCACAGACTCGAAACTAGCCAAATGTTATACAAATATATCAATTTATATTCAAATCATGGAATTCTCCTATTATTTAGTCAAATTCACCATTCTTGAAGAAATCCCAAAATCCAACCCCGGGCCCGCATGCCCGGATTCCGTATATTCTCGAAATAAACACTCACCCATAACCTAAGGATCGTTAATATATGATTTTTGTATGAATTCATAGACAATGCACGGGTAATTTTTTACATTTTCAAAAGCCCTAGGTTACTACCCCAAATCCTTAATTTTCACTAATTAGGTAGTCAATTTAGCTTGTAATCCATGCATGAAACTAATACTAGGGTAGAATTTACTTACCTTCAATAACTAGGTCGTTTGCCCCTCTTGAATGCTGAAAATCGTCCCAAGGAAGAAGAAGAAGATGAGGAAAATGAATTAAATCCCGTTATAAAAACACGCTGCCCAGCTGCCCCTTCTATGAGAACGTATCAGGGGAGGGTAGTGCATTTGCGATGAACAAATGGCCAGGACTGATGAGGCCTTCTATGCGAACGCGGAGGCTAGCTAGGCTAGACCTACGCGAACGCGGTTGGGGGTGTGAAGTGTGAACGCACTGAGTAAGGGCTAAGCTTGTCTGTCCCAATGCCCTACCCTATGCGAACATAGAGCACCTATGCAAACGCATAGGGAAAATTTTCACTCCCGCCCAGATCCTTCTATGCGAACGCGGCAGAGCAACCGCGAACGCATTGAAGGAAACCAGACACAGAAATTCTGGTGTTTTGCATTTAACTCTGAGGGGTCCGAAACTCACCCAAGCCCCTCGAGACCCCGTCCAAAGGCACGGGCAGGTCTGTATTCATGATACGGATTCGCTTGAATTTACAGAACGTGAAAAACAACAACGAAACTAAGAATTTGACCCCAAAACCAAATTGAATCAAACTTTGAACTTAAAGTCCCAGAAATTCGCTAACAATGCGCCGAATCGACCTATACTACTCAGAATGACACCAAATTTTGTAGGAAAGTACTAAATGACATAACTGAACTATTCCCAGTCTCAGAATTCCATTCGGACCTCGATAACACAAAAACACGTCCCAAACCACAATATTAACTTAAGGAAATCTTTATTTAGATATTTGGCGCCGAAACGCTCCCGGGTCATCCAAAACCCATTCCGAACATACGCCCAAGTATGAAATCATCATACGAAGCTACTGGAACCGTTGAAACTCGATTCCGAGATCGTTTACTAAAAATATTGACCGAAGTCAAACTTAGCCATAAAGGCAAACCTTAAGGAACCAAGTGTTTCTATAACACTCTAAACACTTCCGAATCCCGAACCACCAGTCCCCGTAAGTCATAAATCATAATAAGCCGCTATGAGAAGTTTTATTTAGGGGAACGGGGTTCGATAACGCAAAATGACCGGTCGGGTCATTACATTTTACTACATCCTATATGTAACCAAAAGTCACCAAACAACCCAAACAATAACAATACAATTCACAATAAGCTCTTTGATTAGTTCAACAATCATTTTGAGCGGCAAGCTCGATTGGAATCCGTATAACCCGTATCACACCTTATTGTCATGAACCATTTATTAAACAAGCCGGGACCGGCACCCGATCACTAAACATGACCGAACCATCTGCGCTTATCAAATCTATTATAACCTCAAACTTTATATGCAATAAGGCAATACTATAACCAAATACTTTTAGTTAATTTAAATATCTTAAACCAACTCCAAAACTTTATTCGTAGAAAACAATGAAATACTACTAAGTTATTATCAAAAACATCTGAATTTTAACCCCACGACTATGTCTATGAAGCCTCTACTAATAAACTGACACACTGCTCAGGACATGAGATTTCTTGGACAGTTCTCTAAGTAAACAAAGAATAGCTAGATAAATATGAATTTAAGGAATACTCCACGAACAAAAGTGGAGCTCGCCAATAGCACTGGAAGAGATGGAAGTCCTAACCCGTAGCTTGTTCGCCTGCAAAACCGGTTCCTACGTTGTACCATAGACCAACATAGGTTCCCAAAAGATAACATCAGTACCATCCATTGTACTTAGTGAGTCTCAAACGATAGGCGTCGAAACTTTCATAAAATATAGATTATGAGCAAAGGTTCTAAATGCATGTAAAACATAAAGCTTATAAGAAAAATTATAAAATAATTGCATAATAGAATTTTATTAATATTCTAAAAGAAATTATTTTCTTTCTCAAAAAAAATAAAAAACTTCAGTTTATACTTTGGGAGTTTCAACTATCCAGACCTATTTCTTTCTTAGTCACCGTGTGATCGGCACGGGTTCGATCCCAACCTGATCGAATAGGCCCAATCCACGAGGTGCCACTCGCTTCATGGTTCTCATCGCTCATGTATCATACCTTAACATGGCTAAGTAAATTCTCAGCAACGAGACCCTCGGCTCGTGTGATCCCTACTTTGGCACAAGTAGTTTCAGGAAGTCAACGCCTTGATCAGGACCCTCGGCCTGGACGATGACCCCTTCTCATAATAAAGGATACTCCCAAAAGCTGTTCTTTCTAAAATTTCTTCTTGTGACCTTTCAAGTCTAAATCTTTCAAACATACTTATTCTTGAACCCTTAAAGGTAAGGTATGGCATAAGAATGAAATAAACATTCAAAAGTATCTCTAAAGATTCTTGCTTCTTCATGAATTTTCAACATGAAAATGGCCTATAAGAATAAAATCGAAATCTGAAAATTTATGCACATATATCAAAATAATCATCTAAACTTTAGCTAGAAAATAATTCTAAGCTAGTAGGTACTTACGCACATATAAATTCTTTTAAGCAATTCATCAAACACTTTGTATGCGTGCTTTTGTGAGTTAAACCACTTTCGTAAAAGGTTATATCAACTCACCTCAAAACTTCTCGAGCCAATACATAGGCCCCAGTCCAATTGACACCAGTCAAACAATCGATTCTACAACAACCAGTGCATTTTAATCAATTTTAAAATTTCATACCTAAACATGAAATTTATTATTGATATAGAGAAAGAAGGGAATTAACTATTCAATTCTTACCTATTACTATTGTAGGGTAATTGAGAATAGGGAATTTTATATACCTGAGTAAAAAAATAAGTGAGTTATGAAGAACCCTAGAGTTTTCGAGCAATTTATGGCTGCCTCGGTCGTCCGTGCGTTGTGTTTCTGTTCTCCGCCTCTTTTCTTCTGTTTTGTTTGTTCAACGAATGGCTCTGCCTAATGAGAAGTACGTTATTCTCATTAGGCTTTAAGCCTTTTATTTTCTTTGTTTTATCATTTTATTTGTTTTCTCCTTTTTTTAACTAGTGATTAATGATACCCACTTTTAATAGTTAATAATATTAAAATTATTAATATTCCCCTAATTGTATATCCAATTATTTAAGTGTGTGTGTGTGTATATATATATATATATATAATAATTTAATTCTATAATTAGCGTGTCTCGAAACTTTTATAAATTGGAGGAGTGTTACACTTATAGACTTATTACATTAAATTAACAACATCATTAATATTATAATGAAGTAATTCATTAATGATTCCATCCTTATACCATATATTTTATATCAAAGGAAACAATTCACAACTCCAACTTTCTTGAATTTGCAGCTTAATTCACTAGTTCATGTCTAGTCCAACCATTTAACTTAATCAACATCAAGATAACCTTAAGCACCTGCAAGAGCACAATATACATAGCTCCTACAGTAGATTCAAGTAGAATCCAAGTTATATTTAGCTTACAACAACCCTCAATGGCAATACAACACCATAGAAGTGACTTGAGATAATTCAAGTATTATCTTGTGGTTTATTATCCTAACAACTTAACCAACATACAAGCCAGCTTAAGCACAATTAGTAGGCTGTTATAATCACCTTACACAGTATAAACACTTGAAATTTCGTCCAAACACAGCCCACAATTATCCTTAATGACACCACAACACTATAGGTGTTGTATTCTCTTCTTGAATCAACTTTTGGTGTTCAAATTGGAGTGTAAACACTTGTAGTTCACCTTGAAAATCTAATATGTATGAAGGAGTGAGTGATTATTACCTTAACCAACAAGAACCAGACGAGACCTGAGGTTACTCACTTTGAAGAACCCTCCAAAACAGCCACAAGATGAAGAACTACGATCTAGAAAGCACCATGTGGTTTCTAGCATTGGATTCATGTTTTTATCTTAGGTTTTCACCCTAGAATCATTGAGGAACCATTGGAGAGAATTTAGGAGGGTTTAGGAATTGTTTTTGACGAAACAAAATGAGTGAAAACAATTTAGAATTGACTTAAATACAAGCTGGAGTTTACACCGACTTTGTGGGTCTCATGGGAGCTACCTTGAGCGGTCTCACGAAAATGAGAATATATCTCTACAGTAATAGATACATGGAATAGGAAAAGGTTTCTACAATAGCCAAATTCACAATAAATACTGACCTAGAATCTAGGCAGGAACAACATAGGTATAACAACCAGGCTTAATGCTAAAGTAGTCATGTTAACTAACAACAATAGACAGTAAAACACAGAAACTAAGTGTAGGAATGGTCATGCTGAAGACAGGAGTCTAACTATACAGAATTATTCATGTCAATTGAAGTCAATTAGATAGGAGTCTGAGACACAAAAGTAAGCATGCTGGTTGAAGGAAGTAAACAGGAAAGAAGGGAGTACTTAAACTAAAGTAAATATGCTGATTAAATAAATAAACAAGAAAGGGTGAAATTAAACATACCGATCAAACAGTAAACAAGAAAGAATATAACATTAGGTACATAAGAAGTTAGTCTAATGCAGAAAAGACATGGATATTAACATAAATAGAGCCTCAGAGAATCATATAGATTTAAACTTCATAGTAGAATGAATGGCATTAGAAGCATGAACATATCAGTTAAGGAAGCAAATACTGAAGGTAAAGTAGGCAGGATTTGTCAGTCTAGCCTTGGCTTTCAGCCGGCTAAACAAGCAATGAATACAAGTAGCAGAAAGAGAGATGAGAGAAAGTTTTTGTGTGTGTGTTTGAACAATTGTCCGTGTTTTTAAGAATCAGAATGAGAGTGTATATATAGCACTTATGGATCAAAACAAATAAGGTAAAGAGAATCACATTTCAATCAATTAAGAGCAATCAACCAATTAGGGAATTTTCCAATTGAGAAATTCAGAAATGACCCCTTTAATTGGGGAGAGTCAGCTAATGGTCAGAACTGGGACTCAATTAAGGTAAGAAATCATACCATATAAGGAGTCGGTAAAATCCTAAACCATACTGATAATTAATTAAGGCACGTATAATCAATTAAGGTCACAAATAAGGGAACAAGTGAAAATCTCAGCAAATACTAATGTTAACAGGACAGTCATTCAAATTAGTAAAACAAAATCTCAAAGAATACTGATTTTATAGGAAAGAATTATTCAAATCCCTAAATAGAAATCAACTAAGTAAAAATCCCCAAAGAATATTGACTTTAACGAGGAAAATCATTCGAATATCTGAATAGAATTAGTTAATAAGACTGGCTCAAAGAAATCAACATAACAACGAAACAAAATTGAAGAAATCAATATGACAAACCGAAACATCTAGGGTTGAAGAATATACATGAGAATCAGTCAAGATAATGAAGAACATTTAGTTTAATCACTGAGAAGTTAGGAATACCTTTGAAGAAAGTATTTCATAAAGAGTGAATAAAATCAAAGCAATTAACTAGAACAAAATATTTTTAAAAGAAAACACCCAATAATACTCGAATCATCTCAGATCTACGAAGATCTGAACAGATTCAAAGACTAGTGAAACTAGGGTTTTTCAGAAATAGTAGAAGTAAAAGAAAATCGGTCGAAAACCATATATTTGAACCAAAATAGGAAAGAAACAGTACTCACAACGAGAATGGCCATAGAAGGCCTGTGAGAAAGGTTTTGAACAGAACCAGGTTGAATCTCTTTGAGATTCTCTCATAAATCAATGAAGTCGAAAATTAGAAGATATAACAGGTCGGCAAGGGCCGGAAAATCCATAGAAACCCAAAGACGGGGAGTTTGCAGGTGACGGCGGCTAGGTTTTTAGGGGGTGATTTAGAGAGAATGGAAAGGAGGAGGGATTTAGGGGCATCCGGGTTGAGTGAAATGAATGGGGTTAGGGTGCTAGGGGATTAATTATGGTAGGTTTAATCGTGGACCGTTGATCAAAATGATCAACGGCCACGATTAAACGGGTGATTGGGTCGAGTGTATAGGTTTGGGCCTAAGGGGTTTGGGCTATCTTTTAAAAGGGCTTGGGCTAATGTTTGAGGGGGTTAGGTCCGAAAATAAAAGGCTATTTATTAAATATCCACTTAATTGACAAAATAATTTGTAAAAATAGTTAATAAATGATACAAAATGATTTCTATGCATAAAATTAATTTGAAATAATTACTTAATATTATAAAAATACAAAAGGTCAATTTCTTGTGATATAAGGTAATTATACACTCGTGGGCTATTACTGCAAAGTTATTGCAATTATAACCAAAAAATGTAAGTACGGCTATTCGTAACATAATTAAAGCTTAGAGTAAACATAAATGATAAAATTAAGCAATAAAATTATCATAAAACAAATGGTGATGCAATTAGTAATTTTCCATATAATAAAAAATACTGGGATAAATTAATTAAAAAATATTTTAAAATGTAGAAATTATGGAAAAATGTTAATTCATGCATTGTTTTGAAAAGATATATGCATTTTGGAAATAATATTGGGAAAAATTGGGTATCAACAGGAGGAACTTCTCCATAGAAAAAATAATAGCAAGGAGCTCTTTTTCGGTCAGTGTAGTTGACTTGGGCATCATTCATGGCCTTACTAGCATAGTAAGACTGGATGGAAGATTTTTTTGATACGTTGCCCCAACACCGCTCCAACTGCCACATCACTTGAAACACACATGAGCTCAAAAGGTAAGCTCTAATCCGGTGCGGTGATAATAGGAGTAGTAGTCAACTTGAACTTGAGCAATTCAAATGCCTTCATACAATCTTCGTTGAAATGGAA
Organism: Nicotiana paniculata; assembly: GCA_005239505.1. Taxonomy (NCBI): domain Eukaryota; kingdom Viridiplantae; phylum Streptophyta; class Magnoliopsida; order Solanales; family Solanaceae; genus Nicotiana; species Nicotiana paniculata. Next base: position 13,452 of record ML325975.1, on the reverse strand, counting down.
CTTGGCATCCTTCTCCAAAAGTTTACACAAAGGGTTTACCATCTTAGAAAAGTCCTTGATGAATCGGTGATAAAACCCCGTATGACCCAAGAAGCTCCTCACTCCCTTCACGGATGTAGGGGTGGGGAGTTTAGAGATCACCTCAATTTTGGCATTGTCGACCTCAATACCATGCTTTGAAATTTTGTGGCCGAGGACTATGCCTTCCTCGACCATGAAGTGACATTTTTCCCAATTTAAAATCAAGTTTGTTTCCTCACATCTTGCCAAAACCTTGTCCAAGTTGTCCAATCACTCATCAAAAAAATTCCCACCACTGAAAAATCATCCATGAAAACTTCAAGAAAGTCCTCCACCATGTCGGTGAAAATGGCCATCATGCACTGTTAAAAAGTCATCGGTGTATTGCATAACCCAAATGGCATCCGTGAGAATGCGAAAGTACCATAGGGACAAGTGAAAATAGTCTTCTCTTGGTCCTCAGGGGCAATAAGAATTTGATTGTAGCCGGAATATCCATCAAGGAAGCAATCAAAATCACGTGTAACCAACCTATCAAGAATTTGATCAACAAATGGAAGTGGGAAATGATCTTTCCGAGTGATTTTTTTGAGCTTCCTATAGTCCATGCACACTCTCCACCCGATTACCGTTCTTGTTGGGATCAACTCATTCTTGTCATTTTATACCACCGTCATGCCCCCTTTCTTTGAGACACATTGCACCGGAGAGGTCCACGAGCTATAGGAAATGGGGTAAACAACCCCGACATCCAACCATTTTATGTTCTCCTTCTTCATCACCTCTTGCATTGCTTCATTTAATCTTATTTGATGTTCAACAGAGGATTTGGCATCCTCCTCCAAAATAATATTGTGCGTGCAAAAGGCGGGGCTTATGTCACGAATATCCACCAATGTATATCCTATAGATTTCTTCCTCTTTTGAAGCACCGCCAAAGTAGAATCTACCTGCACATTAGTCAAGACACAGGAAAGAATAATAGGTAAAGTAGAACATGGGACAAGAAACTCATACCTGAGATGTGAAGGCAACGACTTTAACTCCAAGGTGGGAGGATCCTCGATTGAGGGCTTTGTTGGAGGAGTCTTCCGGTTCTCAAGATCTAAGGACAATTTTCGGTGTTCGTAAGTATACGACCCCATTCCATAATGCATTTACACATTCCAAAAAGCCTTCCTTCTCATCATCATCATGATTAATCAATACGGCTTCCAAAGTGTCATCAACATTCATCACAACACTAGTATCATCAATAATTAATTCGGTCACTAAGTCCACAAACGGACAAACTTCATTACTATTCGGTTGCTTCATAGATTTGCACACATGGAAAAGCACCTTTTCATCGCCCACCCGGAAGGTGCTCACCGGCTTCCACATCAACTAGATCCTTCCCCGTAGCAAGGAAAGGTCTACCCAAGATAATAGGCACCTCATAGTCAACCTCGCAATCAAGAATCACAAAGTCTGTCCGAAGGATGAAATTATCAACACGAACCAACACATCATCAATAATACCCAATGGTCTCTTCATAGTCCGATCCAACATTTTCAACCTCATAGATATGGGTCTTGGCTGCCCAATTCTCAAAGTTTTGAATACAGAGTAGGGCATCAACTTTATACTTACCCCTAAATCACATAGCGCTTTGGCAAAGTCGGCGCTCCCAATAGTGCAAGAGATTGTGAAAGCGTCGGGATCTTCCAATTTCAGAGCCACTGAGTGTACAATAGCACTCACTTGATGTTTCATATTGATAGTCTCAAAATTTATTGATATTTTATTTGTTACCAAATCCTTCATGAACTTTGCTAACCGGGCATTTGTTCTAACGCATCAACCAATGGCACATTAGTGGATAAGCTTTTCATCATGTCAATGAACTTCTTAAATTGGTTCTCACTATTTTTCTTGGCGAGACTTTGAGGATATGGAGGAGGAGGTCTTGGCATTGGTGCCTTGGCCTTTGGCACTACCGGTGCCGGTATGTCAATCACTTTTTCCCTAGACGGGTTCACTTCTTCTTGTGTCTCCTCCACATTTTCATCAATATCAATTCTCACTTATTCATTAGCTTGAACTACATTGCTTGGAATTCCATCTTCTTGAAGCACCACATCATCATCCACAACTCTTCTTTGGTTTGAGGTTTTTGCATCCCCACCTTTTCCACTCCGTGTGGTTACGGCCATGGTATGTCCCATATTGTTTCCACCCTTCGGGTTCACCACTGTATCACTAGGTAGTTCCCCCTTAGGACGAGTTTTTAAATCTTGCGAGATTTGCCTTAATTGAACCTCCAAATTCCGGAATGAAGTGTTGTGAGAGGCTAGTTTAGCATCGGAGTCGGCATTTTTCTCCATCATTTGTTTGAAAATATTTTCAATCCGTCTCATCTCATTATTAGAGGATCTAGATCCATTGGACGGATAAGGAGGCGGGTTGATTGGTTGTTGATACATCGGGGGACTTTGAAAGCCATACCCCCGATTCCCTTGGTTATTATTGTCCCCCTTGGTTGTTTCCTCCAAAGTATCCTTGATTTTTGCCACCCCAATTGCCTTGGTTTTCTTGATTATTCCAATTGTCTTGATTATTGTTATTGTTCCTGTTACATTGATTGTTGTTACCACCACTCCAATTGCCTTGGTGGTTTTGATTGCTTCGATTTCCTTGGTTTCCTTGAGAACGCCATTATTGGTGATTCGGGCCTTGAGAACTATTTCTTTGTCCTTGGTAGTTGTTTACATATTGCACTTCTTGTTCTTGTTCTTTGTACGAATCACCTTGGTCATACCCACTATCATCTTGCACAAATTGTTCCGGACGGTTTTGCACTTGTTGACCTTTTTGATGTCTCTTGTTCATCATCATATTGACACCTTCCGTTGCATTCACTTTCTTTGGACCTTGCACTTTTTGAAGTTGATCTTTGGCCAATTGATTTATTGTGGTAGTCAACTTGGAAATTTCTTGCCCATGATCATGCAATTCCTTATGGAGGTGAATCACATTTGGATCACCTTGAGTAACATTGGCTCTACTTTGCCATGCCGATGAAGTATCCGCCATTTTATCCAAGATTTCACAAGATTTGGCATATGGAATTGTCATGAAATTCCCAACGGCAAGTTAATTTACCACACTTTGATTTGTCGTGTTGATCCCCCTATAGAAGGTTTGTAGGATCATGGCCTCAGTCATATCATTATTCGGCCACTCTTTAACCATGGTACGATATCTCTCCCAAACCTCGTGCAAATGCTCATTGGGTTCTTGATTGAACGCTAGAATCTCATCCCAAAGTGTAGCCATACGCCTCAGAGAAAAGAATTTGGCAATGAATTTTTCCGCCAACTCATACCATGTATGGATGGAATGGTTGGGCGATATTTATAACCAATCCAAGGCCTTTCCCCGTAGAGAAAAGGGAAATAGCCTCAACCTCGAAAACATTTGTCTGTTTTCTCCCCCAACACGTCTCAACAAACCTTTTGAGGTGCTTGTATGCATATTGACTCGGAGACCCGGTAAAGAATCCCCGTTGCTCAAGCAATGTAAGCATCATATTGGTAATTTGGAAGTTTCCTGCCCTAATGCGGGGGGAGACTATGGCACTTGCATAACCCTCATTCGGCAACATCCGGTGTGCATCCGCTCTTGGTGGAGGTGGGGGAGGGATGAGAATATTATCATGAGGTGGTCGGCCTCGCCTGTTCACTTGAGTTTCAAGAGAACATCATCACCATGGTCATCGTCCACTTCCTCCCCCAATGAAAAATTCCCGAGAGGTTCATTGTTGAGATCCATTTTTGTACCTATAATCAATAACCCAAAAGGAAAAGAAGACAAGTCAAACAAGAGACTAAATATATAGCTAAATTAATTTTTATCTCCCCGGCAACGACGCCAAAAATTGATGTCACCCAAACTCACACCACTAATTGGGATTGTGAGGCGGTCGATGCAATTATAAATACCCAATGCGAGTCGGGGTCGATTCCATAGAGAGCTTTATGTGGGATTAAGTATATATCTAATCTAGTGTATGACGTGCCCAAGATTTCACTTCCACATATTCAGTTGTTTCTTTTCTTCTTCTAGTTTGTATGCTAATGCTAGTAATTGTAAAGCTAAAAGACAATGTTTTTGGTTTTATTATTTTTCAGGTTATAAAAGATGTAACGACCCGATCGGTCGTTTTGCTTCCTAGAACCCCGTACCCCTAAAAAAGACTTCTTGTATTTGCTTTTATTGATTTATTACTTGGGGGGATGGTTGGTTCGGTAATTAGAAAGAGTTTGGGTTGAAATTGGAACACTTGGTTCCTTAAGGTTGGCCTAAAAGGCCAAGGTTGACTCCGGTCAACATTTTGAGTAAACGACGTTGGAATCGGGATTTGAAGGTTCCAATAGGTTCGTATGATGATTTTGGACTTGGGGTGTGTTTGGAACGAGTTTTGGATGACCCGAGTGCGTTTCGGCGCCAAATAGCGGAATATGATTCTGGAAGTTCTATAATTGAGGTTTGGAACATGTTTTAAGTTTATCGAGGTCCAAACAGAATTTTGAGACCGGAAATAGTTTTGTAATGTCATTTAAGACTTGCACACAAAATTTGGTGTCATTCGGAGTAGTGTAAGTACGTTTCGGCATGTTGGAAGTAGATTTAAGAACTTGAAGTTCATAAGCTTGATTCAATTGGTTTTAGGGTGTGATTCTTGGTTTTAACATTGTTTCAAGTGTTCCGAGGGTTCGAGCGAGTCCGTTTTATGATTTGGGATTTGTTGGTATGTTTGAATGGGGCCTAGGGGGCCCCGGATGTCATTTGGACGTCGCACGAGGCGAGTCCAGGCTCAAAGTGAGCTGGTAGTGCACCGGTTCTGGTGCGACCGCACCTGCGGTTGGTCAGCCGCAGGTGCGAGACCGCAGAAGCGGTCAAAGCCTCGCAGATGCGGCCTTTGAGTGGATACCAGGTTCCGCAGATGCGGGCCCCTTTTCGCAGGTGCGGTGTCGCAGGTACGGGCACTATTTCGTAGGTGCGATCCCCTGCCAGCCTTCCTCCTTCCGCATATGCGGTCTGTGTCCTGCAGAAGCAAGACTTCAGGTGTGAAAAATGACTAGAGCCAGTAAGGTGTTTTGAAAATGGGACTTAGGCTTATTTGCGGTCATTATCATATCCTTGGGCGATTTAGGAGCTTCCAAAAGGGGGATTTCAACTTAGCATTTGAGAGGTATGTTATTCCTACTTGTTGTGAGTTTAATACTTTATTTGGGTGGATTAATACATAAAGATTAGTGAAAGTTATGGGTTTAGAGTAAAACCTAGGGTTTTGATAAAAATGGGATTTAACCACGAAAATTGTTATGAAACTTAGTAAAAGATCATATATTATTGATCCTTAGTTTATGGGTAGAGACTTCCCTTAAGAATTTCCGGAATCCGAGCACATGGGCCCGGGGTGAATTTTGGGAACCTTGCTTTTGGGGTTGGATAATCACTTTAAAAGTTAGAATATGAACTTGTAATCCTATAATGATTGGTTTTTACGTTATTTGAATAGTTTCGGATTGTGCGGCTCTGGTTTGAGAGTTTGAGAGAATTCTTGAGTTGGAAGTAGGCCCGAAAACGAGGTAAGTCTCTTTTCTAACCTTGTAAGAAGGAATTGTCCCCATAGATGAAGTAATTAATTATGTGCTATTATTTGTGGGGTATACGTACGCACGAGGTGACGAGATTCCGTGCGTAGCTACTATCATGCTTAAGTCTAGGTAGCTTAGGACCCAAAAGCATGCTTACGGTTTATACATGAAAAATTATGGTAAATTTAATTCGCTTAGATCATGTCAAATTAGTAAAAAAAATTCTAATAGATTGAACAACATATTTTAACTATTTAAGAGGAACCGACATTTCTTGAGTACTTGCTTATTGATAAATCCTTGATTTGCCTGCTTGATATGCTTAACTGTATTGACCGCGTCGCATGTATGATCTGTGAGCGGGGTAATTGATGAATATATGATTCGCGTTGTTCGACCCTCCGGCAGTGCACATTTTATATGTTGGATCGGGTCGTACACCCACGACATTATCTGCGCATGCTATTGCTTGGTGCTACTGTGACTTGAATTGCTTAATATGCCTTGGAATATAAGTTGTCAACTGAAATGAAAGGAATTTATGTACATTTCTATTTGTGGAAAAGCTCGTTATTTCTGTTATTTCTGCTATTTAACCTTGATATTCATGCTTTCACATGTTTAAGTATATTGTTTGGCTCTAGTAAGTGTTAAGTCGACCCCTCGTCACTACTTCTTCGAGGTTAGACTGGATACTTACTGGGTACATAATGTTTATGTACTCATGATACGCTTCTGTACTTAATTGTACAGGTTCTGAGGTAGGTCCATCCGGTTGCCAGTCCGGAGCACGTTCTTGATTTCTGAGTCAAGGGTTCCACGGTGAGCTGCTTCTCCTGATTGCATTCAGCAGCACGTTGGAGTCTTTCCCTTTTGCTTATTTTGTCTACTGTAGTTCGGACAGTATGGTAGATGTATTATTTTGTTCATTCTACTAGATGCCCGTACACTTGTGACACTAGTTCCTGGCACGCACATTGGTAGACTATTCTTTTGGGGATGTAATTATTTAAACTCGACTCTTTTTTTTGTGTCATTTGCAATTTAAATTGCCTTCATATCCTTTACATGCTTAGAAATTTAAAATAAGTTATTGCTGGAAACGTCTTTAATAGAATAGGATTTACTTGTCAAATAGTGTTGGCTTGCCTAAACTTCGGCTTGGGATCCATCGCGACCTATAATAGAATTTAGGTCGTGACAACATGGTATCACAGCCCTATGTTCACGTAGGTGTCACGAGTAATGGGCAAACCTAATAGAGTCTTGCCGATCGGTACGGAGACGTCTGTATTTATCTTCGGGAGGCTATAGGGTGTTAGGAAATTTCTCCTTATTCATCTTCTATCGTGCAGTTGATGGTATAATAAATATCATTCTCATATTTTCTCACAGAATGGTTAAGACGCGTACAGCCGATGTTCCAAACCCGGGAAGGGTCGCTCCCCCTGTTGCTAGAGGCCGAAGCAGAGGCCGGAGGAGGGCACCTGCCCGAAGTAGGGGACGAGGGCGTCCTAGAGCTGCCCCAGTTGCACCACCAGTAGAGGACCCTATAGTTGAGGAGCAGAGCGAGGTACCCGTAGCAGATCCTGCCCCGATGGATTTCATGACAGCGCCGAGCTTTCAGGAGGTCATGGGCCGTATAATGCTGCTCATGGACACTATGACCCAAGCTGGTTTATTTCCAGCGGACCCGGCCACATCTCAGGCGGGAGGGAGAGGGAAAACCCCCTACTTCCCAGGCCCTAAGACATGCAACTCCGATTTATCAGACTCCGGGTACCCTACCCGTGGGCGGGGCCCAGCCAGTTGTAGCGCTAGCACCTGAGCCCCGACCATTTGCGGATGGCGATCCGCAGAAGTTATTGGATAGATGGACCAGACTTCACCCTCATGTCTTCTGGGGCGAGCGTCATGAGGATGCTCAGGATTTCATTGATAGGTGCACAGACAGACTGCACAACATGAGGATACTGGAGTCCCATGGGGTTGGCTTCACCATTTTTCAGTTGGAGGGCAGGGCCCGTAGGTGGTGACAGTCTTATGTTCTTGGCAGACCAGCGGGGTCTCCCCCTATCAGTTGGAAGCAGTTCACACAGCTTTTCCTGGACATGTATATTCCACCCTCCAAGATGGAAGAGTTCCAGTACCAGTTCAAGCAGCTTGAGTAGGGTTAGATGTTAGTGACCGACTACGAGGCGAGGTTTTCTGAGTTGTCCCGTCATGCACTTATGATACTTCCTACTGACGTAGAGAGAGTGTGGATGTTTGTAGCAGGGTTGCACTCTGGTATTAGGGCCAACATGGCCCGAGAGGTGGAGACGGGGACTCCTTATCAGCTAGTAGTGGAGATCGCTCGCAGGATCGAGGGCTATCATCTAAGGGGTTGAGAGAAGGGACAACAAGATAAGAGGGCTCAATTTTTTGGAGATCATAGAGGTGATCTGGATAGAGGCAGAGGTCAGTTTGGGAGGGGCCAGCCCAACAGGCCCCCATATTCAGCACCACCACCACCTCCTCGAGGTGCTCCAGTGAGGCCTTATTTCAGTGCGATGCTGGAGAGTTCTTATCGCCCACCAGCTATTCAGGGTTCCTCTGCTGGGTATTCCGGCCACTAGGGCCAGTCTTCAGGGCAGCACTCTATGGTGCCGAGAGGTTGTTACGAGTGTGGGGATCCAGGCCACATGTGGAGGACTTTCCCCAGGCTCCGGGGCAAAGCAGTGCGGCAGAGCTCTCAGCCTATGATTACAGCACCAGCAGTCCGGCCACCCAGGGATGGAGGACAAGTGGGTAGGGGTCGTCCTAGAGGAGGCCAGGCACGGGGAGCTCATCCAGCTTCTATTCAATCAGGTGGAGGCCAGCCAGCCAGCACTCCAGCCAGATTTTATGCTTTTTCGGACATACCAGATGCATTGGCCTCAAATGTCGTTATTACAGGTATTATCTCCGTCTCGGTAGGGAGGCTTCGGTATTATTTGATCCAGGGTCTACCTATTCATATGTATTATCTTTGTATGCTCATTCCCTGGATATTCCTCGTGAGTCCTTGGGTACTCCTATTTATGTGTCCACACTTGTAGGCGATTATGTGGTTGTGGACCGGATATATTGGTCATGTGTGGTCACATTATGTAGGTTAGAGACCAGAGCAGATCTCTTGTTACTTGATAGGACTGACTTTTAGGTCATCCTATGCATGGACTGGTTATCTCCTTATCACGCCATCCTAGATTTCCATGCCAAGACTGTTACATTAGCCATGCCTGAGTTGCCGAGATTGGAGTGGAGATGTTCCTCAGTTAGTGCAGCTAGTCGGGTTATTTCTTTTCTGAAGGCTCGACGTATGGTCGAGAGGGGTTTTTTGGCTTATCTCGCTTATGTGTGGGACATCACCGCAGAGTATCCGATGATCGATCCAATGCCAGTAGTCCGGGATTTCTTCGATGTGTCTCCTTCTGACCTCCTAGGCATGCCGCCAGAGCGTGATATTGATTTCTATATTGACTTGGCTCCAGGAACACATCCTATATCCATTCCAACGTACCGTATGGCTCCGAAAGAATTGAAATAATTAAATGAACAGCTTGAGGAGTTGCTAGATAAGGGGTTTATCAGACCGAGTGTATCACCTTGGGTTGATCCAGTGTTATTTCTGAAGAAGAAGGATGGGACTATGCGGATGTGCATTGACTACCGCCAGTTGAACAAAGTTACCATCAAGAACAAGTACCCGTTGCCGCGCATCGATGATTTGTTTGACCAGTTGCAGAGTGCTAGGGTGTTTTCTAATATCGACCTGAGATCGGGGTATCATCATTTGAAGATTCAGGGACTCAGATGTTCCGAAGACTGCCTTCCGTACTAGATATGGTCATTATGAGTTCCTTGTGATGTCCTTTGGCTTGACAATGCCGCATCAACATTTATGGATTTGATGAACCGGGTGTTCATGCCTTATATTGATTCCTTTGTCATTGTCTTCATTGATGACATTTTGATCTACTCACGTAGCCTGGGGGAGCACGAGCAGCATTTGAGAGTAGTGCTTCAGACCTTGCGGGAACAAAAATTGTATGGTAAGCTCTCCAAGTGTGAGTTTTGCTTAAATTCTGTGGCATTCATGGGGCATGTGGTATCTTGAGATGGTATCAAGGTGGATCCTAAAAATATTGAGGTAGTACAGAGTTGGCCACATCCCACTTCAGCGATCGAGATTAGGTTTTTCTTGGGATAGGCAGGTTATTATCGTCGGTTTGTGGAGGGCTTTTCATCCAGCCCCTCTAACTAGATTGACCCAGAAGGGTGCCCTATTCCGATGGTCCGACGAGTGTGAGGCGAGCTTCCAGAAGCTAAAGACAGCATTGACCACAGCACCAGTTCTAGTGTTGCCTTCCGGTTCAGGGATGTATACAGTTTATTGCGACGTGTCACGCATTGGCTTAGGATGTGTACTGATGTAGGAGGGATGAGTTATTGCATATGCTTCACGTCAGCTGAAGATTCATGAGAAGAACTACCCCGTGCACGATTTGGAGTTGCCAGTGATTGTTCATGCTCTTAAAATTTGGAGGCATTACTTGTATGGAGTGTCTTGTGAGGCTTATATAGACCGTCGCAGCTTGCAGCACCTGTTCAAGCAAAGGGACCTTAATTTGACATAACGTAGGTGGCTTGAGTTACTGAAGGATTATGACATCACCATTCTTTATCATCCTGGTAAGGCGAATATGGTTACAGATACCTTAAGCAGGAAGTTGAAGAGTATGGGTAGCTTGGAATTCATTTCAGCGGAGGAGAGGCCATTTGCTCTGGACATTCAGCCCTTAGCTAACAGACTTATGAGGCTGGACATTTCAGAGCCCAGCCGATTTCTTGCGTGTGTTGTTGTTCAGTCTTCATTATTGGGGCGGATCAAGGATCAACAGTTCGATGATCCACACTTGGCAGTTCTCAGAGAGACGGTACTACAGGGTTGTGCCAAGGAGGTTTCTATTGGCGAGGATGGTGTTCTTCAACTTCAAGGTCGCCTATGTGTTCCTAATGTTGATGTCCTGAGGGAGAGGATTCTAGAGGAGGCACACAATTCACAGTATTCTATTCATCCAGGTGCTACGAAGATGTATTGTGACTTGAGGCAGCACTACTGGTGGCGGCAGATAAAGAAAGACATAGTGGAGTATGTGGCCAGATGTTTATATTGTCAACAGGTTAAGTATGAGCACTAGAGGCCAGGAGACCTACTCCAGCAGATGCCTATACCTGAATGGAAATGGGAGTGCATCACTATGGACTTTGTAGTTGGGTTGCCGCGGACCTTGCGAAAGTTTGATGCGGTTTGGGTTATTGTAGACAGGTTGACCAAGTCAGCACACTTCATTCCAATGGCCACTACTTATACTTCAGAGAGGTTGGCCCAGATCTACATTCGGGAGATAGTTCGGTTGCACAGTGTGCCCGTGTCCATCATATCAGATAGAGGTCCTCAGTTCACCTTGCATTTCTGGAGAGCCGTGCAGAGTGATTTGGGCACCCATGTAGATCTCAGCACCGCATTTCATCCTCAGACCGACGGGCAGTCCGAGCGGACAGTTCAAATATTGGAGGACATCCTCAGGGCATGTGTGATTGACTTTGGAGGGTACTGGGACCAGTTCTTGCCCTTGGTCGAGTTTGCTTACAACAACAATTATCAGTCCAGCATTGAGATGGCTCCATTTGAGGCTTTATATGGACGACGATGCCGTTCCCCCATCGGGTGGTTTAAGCCTGGCGAGGCTAAGTTATACGGTACCGATTTGGTGAAGGATGCCTTAGAAAAGGTAAAGTTGATCCAGGAGAGGCTTCGCACGGCACAGTCCATGCAGAAGAGTTACGCGGATCAGAAGGCGTGTGATGTATCATTCATGGTCAGCAAGAAGGTTCTCCTGAAAGTCTCATCGATGAAGGGTATTATGAGGTTCGGGAAGAAGGGCAAGTTGAGCCCAAGGTTTATAGGCCCATTTGAGGTGTTGGGGCGAGTTGGGGAGGTTGCTTATGAGCTTGCTCTACCTCCCAGCTTATCAGGTGTTCATCCGGTTTTTCACGTATCTATGCTCCGGAAGTACCACGCCGACTTGTCTCATGTGTTAGACTTCAGTACCATTCAGCTAGATGAGAGGTTGGGCTACGAGGAGGAAACAGTTACTATTATTGATAGGTAGGAGCGCCAGTTGAGGTCTAAGAGGGTTTCCACCGTGAAGGTCCAGTGGAGGGGCCAACCAGCCGAGGAGGCGACTTGGGGGTCCGAGGAGGACATGCGGAGCAGAGATCCACACTTATTCATCACTCCAGGTATGATTCTAGACCGTTCGAGAGGACGAAAATTTCTTTAAGAGGTGGAGAATGTAACGACCCGACCGGTCGTTTTTCTTCCTAGAACCCCGTACCCCTAAAGAACACTTCCTGTATTTGCTTTTATTGATTTATGACTTGCGGGGATGGTTGGTTCGGGAATTTGAAAGAGTTTGGGTTGAAATTGGAACACTTTGTTCCTTAAGATTGGCCTAAAAGGCCAAGTTTGACTCCAGCCAACATTTTGAGTAAACAACGTCGGAATCGGGATCTAAAGGTTCCAATAGGTTCATATGATGATTTCGGACTTGGGCGTATGTTCGGAACATGTTTTGGATGACCCGGGTGCGTTTCCCCAGAATATAATTTTGGAAGTTCTATAACTGAGGTTTGGAACGTGTTTTGAGTTTATCGAGGTCCAAATGGAATTCCGAGACCAGGAATAGTTCCTAATGTCATTTAAGACTTGGACGCAAAATTTGGTGTCATTCGGAATAGTGTAAGTATGTTTCGGCGTGTTGGAAGTAGATTTAAGAACTTGAAGTTCATAAGCTTGATTCAATTGGTTTTAGGGTGTGATTCTTGGTTTTAACGTTGTTTCGAGCGTTTCAAGGGTTCGAGCGAGTCTGTTTTATGATTTAGGACTTGTTGGTATGTTTGATCAGGGCCTCGGGGTCCCCGGATGTCATTTGGACGTCGCGTGAGGCGAGTCCAAGCTCAAAGTGAGCTGCTGGTGCACCAGTTCTGATGTGACCGTACCTACGGTTGGCTAGCCACAGGTGTGAGACCGCAGAAGCGGTCGAAGCCTCGCAGATGCGGCCTTTGAGCGGATGCCAAGTTTCACAAATGCGGGCCCCCTTTCGCAGGTGCGGTGCCGCAGGTGCGGGCACCATTTCGCAGGTGCGATCCCCTGTCAGCCCTCTTCCTTCCGCAGATGCGGACTGTGGCCCGCAGAAGCGAGACCGCATATGTGGTCCACGCGTCGCAGGTGCAAAAATGACTGGAGGCAGTAAGGTGTTTTAAAAATGGGACTTAGGCTTATTTGGGGTCATTTATCATATCCTTGGGTGATTTAGGAACTTCCAAAGGGGGGATTTCAACTTAGCATTTGAGAGGTAAGTTATTCCTATCTTGTTGGTGAGTTTAATGCTTGATTTTTGGGTGGATTAATACATAAGATTAGTGAAAATTATGGGTTTAGAGTAAAACTTTGAGTTTTGATTAAGAAAAAACGGATTTAACCTTGTAAGAGGGAATTTTCCCCATAGGTGAAGTAATTAATTATGTGTTATTATTTGTGGGGGCTACGTACGCACGAGCTGGCGTGAGTCCGTGCGTAGCTACTATCATGCTTAAGTCCGGGTAGCTTAGGACCCAAAAGCATTCTTACGTGTTTGATGCGAGACTAAATTGCATAGTTTAACATGTGATATACCTTACATTTTATGAGCATTA